>SKCR01050186.1:0-38608 GCA_019454045.1 Zanthoxylum bungeanum | reverse complement strand
ATATATATATATACACACATATACATACACGACCAATAATAAATAGGTTGAAAAGATATTGATAGTAATATTTTATTATTATATTTTTGTGTGGTAAAAGTGAGATAGAAAAAGAATGTCTATTACTTTTGTTGACGGTTGATGTTCGTTCCAGGGGTAATTCGGGAAAAATCACACCTTGAATAAATCTCTCTCAAGTGTCAATTTGTTTGGTTTGGGGACCAAATACAAACTTAGAGAGTTTAACATGGTTCGGCAGGATGGTCCCAACCTACGTCCACGGACACAAATAAAATAATGTTTTTATTAGGACCTCGGGTCGTACCGACCTCTTTATCCCTTGCTTACACGGTTGACCGACTTTTTACTAGCTTTCACTTATACTAAGCTTTTTGCTCTCTTTTACAAGTGGAGAAACAAATTAGCCAACCCAAAGAGCCAACCATTTACAATGAATTTGCATCCCCTTTATATACTCTGACAAATTATACTGTTACAACAGCTTATGATGTCATTCGCGTTCCCTTGTCATTATTGGGCATTACTGCTCATTACTCGTACGTTATTTCACATTACTCGGACGTTACTGCTCATTACTCGTACGTTACGCACATCCAACCGTCTGGCAGCTCTAGGTTTCATGTAGGGCTTACATCATCCATACATATGCATAAGGTTCAACATCCCCGACCTAGGTAATCGGGTTGGTGTGCCGGGACATATAACATCTTTCATTGTGTCCACTAACATATCGGGTCGGTGTGCCGAGACTCTAGGTGTTTGGTCTAATTTCATTGACCGGGTCTGATCTGTTGAGTCGATCCTAACTTCAGAGGTTGTCTCGATAGTCTGATGTTGAGGCTACCCCGATAGTCTAATGTCGAGGCTGTCCCGAGAGTCTGATGTTGAGGCTGACCCGACCACATCGGGTAAGTTTTCACAAACGTCCTAATGTTGTCGGACCCGACCACCTCGGTGTCCCAACGTGTACCTCGGGCTCGGGCTGCTCTGCCGACCTCATATCTTCATAATATTCTTCGGCCTTTATCTGTCAACTGCAAGTCTGCAATCTCCATTCTACCCTTCATAAAAATTCTGACTTCTTGAAAGCTGAAAATCACCATCAACAACCTTCAATTTCTAGACAAGTTGTAGCAATTAGCAAGCCGGTCGTTGCATTATTTTTCAAACCTACATCTTAGTTGTGAATCTCTGCTACGGCATTTAAAAATAGCAATTTATTTATCTTTGTTATGATAAATAGGATTGAATTTTTCTTTTTGGTCCACCAACTTTCAGTACATTCAATAAATCCACTTTCATGTTGTCATTATCTTGTTCAGTGGGGGCATGGTTTGGTAATGTAGAACACATGATCTCACCTTAAGGTATTGAGTTCAAATCCAGAGAGTGTGTTTCTTATAAAAACATAGGACAACTAGAGATTTTACTTACTCCACTTAAGCCCGAAATGGGTGATTTGACAGGAGAATTTCCAACGATTCCAAAAAAAAAAATTAATCTTGTTCAGTGGAATATAAACTACCAAGTTGGTCCCATAAAATAGCCGTTCAATAAATTATCATGTTAAACTAGCTATTCAATAAACTATCAGAATCAGATTGTGGTCACTAATTCCTTTTATAGATTAGTAGTTTTAGATATGAATCTGTTTTCATATTTATTACGAAAAACATATAGAAAAAATTATTTTATATTATTAATTTTTATTTAAATTAATATTAGTCTTAGGGTATTTTAAATAATTGTGTAACTAGCTTAGAGCCTGTGCATGCGCATGTTAATTTAGATGAAGACGATTAAACAAAAATGAGAAATGTTAGATATAATAGTTTTGATTCTTCACGTTTAAGATTTTGGTTGACATATATTTGTTTATGGGAATTGAAACCCTAACTCAATACAGTAAATTGTCATGATTTAGGAGAGCTCATAATTGATGGATGGATCGATGTATAGATTAATAAACAATTCCGGATGATAGTGTTTTTTTTTTTAAAACCACCGCCAAATGACGAAGTCACGTCACTTTCATAATTTAATGGCATTGAGAGTTGTTGTTTTGATTTGGAATTGAGGATTTTTCAATTTTGTTTTCTTAAAGACAGAGAGTTGCTATTTTTGGTTTCACTAGGTTTTGGGAATTTATATAAATCAATCGAGATAAAAAATTGAATTGATGAAATTGAATTGCACACCCCTAATCTCTTGGAAACTACACAGAAAATGATAGTATAGATTGCATTAAATAAATAGAAGATGTATATGAATGAATTAAAAAGATTTTGGAATACGAACTTTGGAAAACCAAAAGAAAATGAATAGTATAGATGGTTATTAATTAAAGGGAAATGCTAACGAGTGTCCTAATGGCACTCGTTAATGATCTATTTTAGGAAAATTTTAATGGGAAAAATGAAAAAATAATAAATTTTTTTGATAATTTTTTGCCTTCCCCATAAAAGTGATGTGAAAACTTTCCTAAAATGGATCATTAATAAGTGTTCTTAGGACACTCGTTAGCATGACCCTTAAATAAATAGAAGATGTACATGAATGAATTAAAATACTTTGGAAAAAAGAAATTTTTGAAACCACAAAGAAATTGATGGTATATATTACATAAATAGAGAGAAGATGTACATGAATGAATTAAAAGGTTTTAGAAAAAGAAACTTAGAATTATATAGATATATAGATTCATTAGATTAATTCAATAAGAGTTCATCATTTTAAGAACCAAAACAATTTGTGCCAAAACACATATGCCAAAAAGAACAAAATGCCTTGGACACGTAATGGATCTTGAAGTACTATTTCTGCATCTGCCTGTCCAACTCACCTACATTAGGATTACTTGTTAATGATTGATTAAGTTTGATAGATTGGCCCGCTGAAACAACGAAGTTTGGTTCTTGGAGGGATAATATCAACCACTTCATGACCATTCTATAACTCTTTCGCTTGTAAATCAATTGGATCGATTACATTTAGATGATAGCGAATGGGATCAATATCATGAATAACAATCTCTTACTGTCAAATCAATTCATCGTCGAGAATTCAATAGTATAACATAGCAATATCTTTATATCACAACACCGAATATAAACTTGAATCTCAGATTCAATCAAAGAATTCCTTTTCTTTAATACTAAGAGGAGTGTATTCAATTGAGATTTTAAAAGATTATTTATGGATAAATAAGTCCAGTGGATTTTTAAAAGACTATTTAAAGAATGTAATGACTTACAAGATTTTATTACAGTTTTTTTTTAATCATGGTTTTTTACTTATTGGATTTTAAAAGATTTAATCTAATAAGAATTTATAAGATTTGAAAGGACCACATATAGATGTTGTTGACGGGTGATTTTCGTCCCAGTGGCAGTTTTAAGATAAACCTCCCGAGACAATCCTCCTTCAACCTGAATTTGTTTTGGTTATGGGAGAACAAAAGCAAATAAAGTAAAAGGCAAGGAAAACAAAAAAATCGACAAGAGAGTTTAATGTGGTTCGGCGGAACAAGTTCTGCCTACGTCCACAGGCACAAAGTAGGGGTGGGGTTGTTTTATTACCAGAACCGAGCTCGGCCAACCAGTTTTTCAAGGAAGGTCTAAGGAAACCGAGCAGGTGTGTTCTCTTTATATTGTTTCTTACAAGTAATTCTTAAATGAAAAATTTTCCAACCCTTACAAAGGAGATCAGTCTTCCCTTATATACTAATGAATACGAGACATTGTTCCAAATCTTCATGACGTCAACGCTGCAGATTTTCGGCGATTTGACAAGCTCTCTGCCCCCAAATGCCATCGCCGAAAGCTGATCATCCGCTCTGATTTATCCCATCCCACATCACGTCGTAAAGTACACTGTCACACTTTATCATTAATGAAGACAGCCTGTAAAGGTCTCTTGTATGAAAAATATACTTTTAAGGAATAAAGTCAAGGTAGCCCAGTTCATTGGTCGAGCTTCAAGAGGTCGGTCAATGATCTGCCGAGCTACCCATTCTGCTCCCCCGTTCTGACCTTGAATATCCGAGTCAATCCATTTTCGTCATATGAGATAAATTAGAGTCGAACCGAGCTACGGGTCTGCTGTGGTCGGTACATGTTCTCTAATGTTGTCGGTCACTGAAGTTTGCATCAATTATCCTCTGGTCGGCCATATCCGGAAAACCTGTGTCCGGACTCTCTTCCTATCGGAAACTGACCATGCCTCTGAATATCCGATCCACCAAAGAAAGAAAATTACATCTCTGCCCTTGCTGAACTGTTCAAATACTTTGGTTGCAAAAAAATCACCATCAACATCTGTCTCATAGTTCTCGGTTTCAACGAGTGTATAAGTTGGTACCGGGAACTACAAAGTCGGAAGTATGCTGATCAACCAGTTAATGGTCGGCTCTGGCATCTTCATGTGCTTGATCCCGAGGATTCTGGTGCCCATTCATGGGGGAGATGCGCTGGCTTCATGTCGATGATGATCCACTCGGTGGACGTAACCCGACCCCCGAGCTAGCTGAGCACTTGGCTTCAAGGGAATGTTACCTCCATCCCCAGACTAACTGAGAATCCGGCCATGGGGGAATGTTCCGTCTTCATGTCGATGATGATGCACTCGATGGGGACGTAACCCGACCCCGAGATGATGGAACAAATAGCCTCGCGGAACGAATCCAGCCCCGAAGCTGGGGAATATAGTGACTCGGCGGAACAGATCCGCCCCGAGCTGGTGGAACATAGTAGCCTCAGAAGAACGAATCCAGCCCCGAGTTGGTGGAACATAGTAGCCCCGGCGGAACGAATCCAGCCCCGAGCTGGTGGAACATAGTAGCCTCGGCGGAACGAACATAGTAGCCTCGGCGGAACGAATCTAGCCCTGAACTGGTGGAACATATGAAACTTAATCACGAGGGAAGAAACTCAACCTCTAAGGCTCCGGAGATCCCGGCGTGGGCGTCCCCTTGCCGGTCATCAGCAAAAACAAAAAATGGAATAAGACAAGGTTAGCACAATGGAGGTGACTTAGCACATACTCCCCACAGACCCAAAAGATAACAAATCGGGTGCCCCGAGGCGGGTCCTGCTTGGTACCTCCCAAAACACAATTCTGAATCTTACAACTCAGCGTCCCGGCTAGCCGGGCTACGGATCGGTGAGCGGCCGAGACCCTGAGGGCAAAAACCTCCTCATGTTGGGCAGCTCTGGAGCCTGCAAGCGCTATGAGGGTAGAAACCTCCCCATGCCCTGCTTCTCCTGATCCGAGGCGGTTAGGCAGATACCCAACAGTGGAAGAAGACACCCCGTGTGCGTCTTCCCTGGGTTTTTCTTAAAAGGGTCTCCCCAGCCGACGCGCAGGGGAAAAAACCTCCATGGGTCCGGGTTTCCCCAAGGTAACAATGGTCATGGATGGCTTTTCAGCCGTCCCATGCCTTACCCCATGATGGTTCTCAACGGGAGTCACCAGCCAACTCGCAGGGGAATAAACCTCCCTATGGCCGGTTTACCCGAGCTACTCCTCAAAAATACGAGTCATGAGTAGTAACGCTCCAGCCTTGGGGGTTTGATAATGACACCCGGGATTGGTGTACCGCGAGGGGTTTCGCGCTTTACCCACATGCACTTTATCCCTTGATACGTTCTGGATCCTCAAAGGTGAAAGGAGTCAGGTCGGACACACTTCCACCCTGGGGTTTGATAGAGTGACACTGGGATTGGCGTGCCACGAGTTTGGTGCCCTTCCTAGCTACCGATCACCCATTTCGCATCGAGCACATCCCTAATATTGAACACAGCTTTCTCATTCAATTATTAAACAAGTTGTAGGCACTGCATTTTTGCATGTAAGTCCCGATGATGAGTCTCATTTGGAGGCACTACCTTTAAGAATCGCGGAAGTCCGCGAGAAACGGTTGTCGGAAGGGAAACGTCAAGAATTGACGTTTTTGATTTGATTCGTTGCTTAGCTTTGGGCTCGCTTGTGGACCTTTGTTTTAAAATTCACTTAACCTTGGCCCAAACCATCACTAAGACACACACCAAGCCCATCTCACCCAAGCCCAATCCCCACGGCTTACATAAACAAAAATCAAAACAAATATAAACCCTAACTAACAGCCCTCTCTTCTCCAACAACTCCACTCTCGGCAGTGACCAAACAAAGAAAATAAACCTTAACAAACCTATCTCTCTCTCCTGGAGACTCCCTCTCATCACGGGCCAAATAACAAACAAAAAGAATAAACCTCTCTCTCACAAAATACAAGCACGACTAGTCGAATAACAACCCTCCACACGTCCTGCACGCCATTAAACGCACGAAGAAACTCACTCAGAAACCATAGCACCCAAAGCCTCACAGCCACGCCCCTTAACAAATAACCCTTCACGTATCAACAGATCATTCATCACCTAAGGCCACAGATACACGCCACTATCTCCACGCCAAAGCAACCTGCCCTTCAACGCTAAGCCACCACAACGCACACGCATTAAAGGTTCTCTTCACCTAAACGCCACCTAGCCATTACGATAATAGCCCATAATTGCAACACACTACCGCTAAGCCTCTTCACCACTCGTCCAGCACTAAACCGCACATCACCCTTCATTCACCTTGCTCATTACGCCATCTACACTCACCAACACACACCATTCAGCCCACGCGTAGCACATACCCATTTGCCCTCTTAGCTTACAGACCCTCACGCAACCAGCCACCTGCCCACCATTGCTCCTGCCGCAAATACCCTTGCAAATTTAGCCAACTCACTGCCGAGAATAAGCCCTCTGCCCTCCAGAAAATTGCCACAAATTAACCCAGAAACTGCCCAGTAAAACAGTCCAGAAACCCCCCCCAAAAACAGTCCCAGAAACACCCAACAGTAGCCTTAACACACCTGAAACAGTGACCAGAAAATACAGAGAAAACAGCAGCAAAACTGAGTGAAAACAGTGACCAAAATAGGCAAAACAGCGAGCTAAGACGTTAATCCCCAGTGAACCGGAAGAGTTGCGGAGTGAATATAGCCCTTCCGACGGCCGTGAAACGCGAGTCCGAAAGTCGACATAAAAGGTTAGACCTGAGGGTACTTTTCCTATTATTTCCATCTATCTTTTTTTTAATTGTTTTATTCATTTTTATCGCATGTGAGTCATTTTTTTATGCATGATTGTGGCCCTTGAATAAATGGAAGATATATGTATTGTGGAATGATGCATGTTGTGGCCCTTGGATAAAATGAAAAAATGTGTCACCTCTCGTGGTATATAGGATGGAAACCCGGACATAATTTCATAGCCGATTCCAAATGGACGGTAAGTATGATCTGTACTCGGGATACAACTCCATTACCACTTGAGTAAACGGCGCATATTTCATTTTTATGTTGTTTTGATTTGTTTATTATTCGCTACTTGATTTCCGTATGTTATTTGTTTATGTAATGATGAGAAAATCGCATGGGCTTAGTAAGTGCGATTAAAGGTCCTCTATTTTGAGAGGTTAAAATCCTTATTACCAAGATGCTTTTGTCGCGCCGGATGATGTATATTCGGTTGAAGGTGAGATATGTTCAATCAGGTATAACGAAGTCCGATATTGTTGTCTTTATTTCTTATATGCATCGTGTTTTATTAGCGTATGGGCTTAGTGAGTGCGATTAAGGTCCTCTATTTTGAGAGGTTAAAATCCTTTAACACGATGCTTTGCCGCGTCGGATGATGTATATTCGGTTGAATGTGAGATATGTTCAATCAGGTATACGAAGTCCGATATTGTTGTCTTTATTTCTTATATGCATCGTTGTTATTAGCGTATGGGCTTAGTAAGTGCGATTAAAGTCCTCCATTTCGAGGGGTTAAAATCCTTTACAACGATGCATTCGCCGCGCCGCGCCGGATGACGTATTTCGGTTGAATGTAAGATGTGTTCAATCGGGTATACAAAGTCCGATAATCGTTGTCTTTATTTTTATATGCATTATGTCATTAGCGCATGGGCTTAGTAAGTCGGATTAGGTCCTCTATGTCGAGGGGTTAAAATCCTTTACCACGATGCCTTTGCCGCGCCTTTTAGCCTGTTATTATTTATTAGGTGTCATATATTCATCCGTTCATGAATGTGTCATGTTGTTTACTGCTTACTGCATTTTGGAGGTCACTACTGTAACCCTGTTCGAACGCGTTTCAGAACGCCGCACGAACGCATGTTTTCTGTCTCAGTTCGTTCGAACGCGTTTTACGACGCTACTCGAACGCAAACCTTCTGTTTACCATTCGAATGCGGATACGAACGCCGCACGAATGCCCCGGTAAACAGGCCATTTTCCATTACATCTCATGCATGGTTACTCGTTTTGTCATTTACCTTTTTGATTGTTCATGTTCTCGCACTTAGTCATTTATTGTGTTTACAAGATCACATGTTCGTTTCCATGATGCATGTTACACGGAAGTTATTCTATTTATGCTTCTGCATTCACTTATTCAACATGTGTCATGAAGTTGTATGCTTGCCGCATTTTAACTTACCTTATGGATGCAAATTGGGACATAGATTATATGCAAATAGGTTGTATGCAAATATGAAAATGGTGTTACATGTGAACTTAGATGAACTTTTGATTTGCATGAGAAATAGAATACCCTTAGGAATGTATGTTGCTATATTCGATTAAATTATTGTACAAATCACATCATTACAAGTGGTATAAGTAAGGGACCATTCCGAACCCAACACAGCGATGTTTTTCCTGAATGCTCTGGATCTTAATAAGTTCTGTCATCTGTTCTTCCATTTGCTCTGCTTCTTGCTCCACCTTTTCTTCACAGATGTATTTGAAAATTTCTGTATTCAGTTCTTCATCTGTCATCTGTGAAATACATGCTGCAAAATTATCAACCTGAGGATGTAAAGAAATGTCAGATTTTAGGTCTTCATCCTCTGATCTGGGTGAAATGATTGGCTCATGTAGATCTTCTTCAAACATTTGTGCAATGGAATCTCCAAGATCTTCATTTGAGGATACAGAATCCATCCTCAATTTTTGATGCAGTTGGAACAAATATTTCAGCTTCATCTTCGTCAGAATCTGAATAATAAAAGTCAAATTGAGACTTTGCCTGTTCGGGCTCCTGAACTGATACCTCTGGTTGTTGATACTGCTCAGCTTCCTCCTCTATTGAAGTGTCATTATGAAATGATTGGTACTCAAAGGCTTCATTAGTGTCATCAGAAAATGGTTCTTGAGGTATGTAGCTCTGGTTTCTGTTAATTGTCTGATCTGATCTGTCATTCTTTGTATGGATTCTGCGTTACTCTGAATTTGTGCATCAAATCGAGCTTCTTGTTCTTTGAACATGTAAATCATTTGATCTTCCTCTGATGGTTCTGGTTCTTGATAAGGATCGAAGGAAAGATGGTGGATAAGATGAAAAATGTGATGGTTCTTCGTACCATGAATGATTTTGATAGCTCTGCCACCCTGAATCGTAGTTGTACTCGTACTCGCAATAATCTCTTGGGTGGTTACCATTACATATGTCACATCTCCACATTGCGTTCTGTTGAGCAAAAAGTAGTATTACTTGGTTCTGGCATCCAGTGATAATCGTTGGGCTGAACAACAGGCCTCAGAAAACCGGACTGTTGCTCCCAGATTTGGGGTGTATCTTCTTGTAACGCTCGTAATTTTTCAATCTCCCAGTAGTGTTCCATTTTTTAATCACCTGAAAACAAAAGAAATAAAAATTACAAAATAAAAGAAAGAAAATTAGATATAAGTAAATTAGATAGTTTCAAAATTAACAACTCAAGAAAATTAAGTCCCCGGCAACGGCGCCAAAAACTTGACCGGCGTAAACACACACGTATAACGCAAGCGCACATATCGTTCAAGTAGTATAAAAATATCGATCCCACGAGGACTTAATTCCTACTGTTGTTATTAATTATTGAATCTATTTATTTACAAATATCTAATTATAGGGAGAATAGAATGATTGTTTGATTGGTTGAAAGTGGTTTTACAAAATAAATAAATAAATAAAAAGACAAAAGAAAATACTAAGGAAAATAACAAAAGAAACATAGATCTAGGGTTGTGATTTATTCCAATATCATTATAAAGATGAAGTGATTATTTTATAGTTAGGAAATACAATGATTTATTAACCTGGAACACGAAATTATGCGAAGCATCTGTCGATGGTCAGACACAAATACCCAGTATAACCCAATTGAACCATATTCCTATGTCAACCACATTATCTGGATTCATTAAGATTAAGTTCCAATTATGGCTACCCTCGCCCGACAGGTATATTCCTATCATGTAAGAAATCTATTAAATGGTTATCTATCCTCAAGGAAGATCGTGGGCTATTGAATCTAAGGTATTAAACTTAAAATCCCTATGTCTAGTTCATTTTAAGTTACCTAATCAATTTATTAATGGCCAATTAATAAAAAGCATTAAGATTAAGACTCAATAAATAAATCTTTATATTACCCAAACTATAATCTAACCCTTATAAACTGGTGATATTGAAATTCATCACAACCCCAGATAACTATTTAGTTACAACACATAACTAGGACTAATAACTGAAAAATAAAAGACATAAAGTAAAAATGCTGAAAAGTAAAAGACATAAAGTAAAACTGAAAAGTAAAATAAAATAAAAATGCTAAGGTAAAAGGAATTACTTTTACTACTACTAATTTAGATATCTCCCATAAAATAATATATAAACTTGTTATAATATTACCAACCGACCAATCTGGCGGTATCCTGATTAAGTCAAATTAAGTCCAACCAGCATATAGGCGGTACCATAATTAAATTACCAACCGACCAATATAGCGGTATCCTTTTTAAGATCAGTTTAAACCAGATTAAAATAAATTGCCAACCGACCAATATAGCGGTATCCCTTATTAATCAGTATTTTAATTAGTAATATATTATTATTTAAGGGAGATTAATCTAAATAGTAACAGTAAAGAATTACCTTTCACCCTAGCAGAGAAATTACTTTCTCATGAATAGTAAAAACTGTAAAAAGTAAAAAGTAAAAACTAAATTACTATTATTACAAATGGTAATTAAAATAAATTAACAAACTAAAAAAAAAAAAAAAAAAAATTAAATATTTTTAGAGAGAGAAACTCTCTCTTCATCAAAAAGATGAGAGAGAGAAAGGCACACGGAATTATGAAATTCGCGCAGTATTTATAGAAATTTTTGGTTCCAGAGTCGCGACGCCAGGTCCTCAGCGTCGCGACGCTGGATTTGTCGACGTGGCACGATGAGAAGGCGACACGTAGCAAGGCGGCTAACTGTTCACGCGACACGTGGCAAGGCGGCTAAGACTCAATTATTGTGATGACGTCATTGATGACGTCATGATGACGTGGCGAAGACGCGTGTTGCAATTGTCGGCACAATAAGATTGCGACACGTGGCGACACGTGTCATGCTGTGATTGGTTGATGCTGACGTGGCAAGTTGACTTCGTTGACCTTGTGACGTGGCTGATGACGAGGCGTGACACATGGCGAAGTTGACTCGTTGACCGCTGACATGGCTGATGACGAGGCGACACGTGTCAAGTCAGAGTGTCGGCAGCATATGATGTTGACACGTGGCACGGCGCACGTTAGCAGATTCGTTGTGATGGTGACACGTGGCACGGCGCATTTTAGCAAAGTCAAACTTCTCAAATTCTGACATGTTGACCGGCGCAGTTAGCAGATTCGGCGCATTCTGGGCGTCGCGACGCGGAAGGTCTGGGCGGCGCGACGCTGGAATTACCAAAATGCCCTTTTTTCGCCAATTTTCACTGTTTTTGGCTCCAAATCACCTCCAGATGTCCTGAAACTTTATTTATCTACAAAATAACACAAAACACATCAAAACATTCACAAAACTCAAGAAACTATACAAATATTAGATTAAATGAGTGGGAAATAGTGATATAAATACCACTCATCACACTCCCAAACCTAACATTTTGCTAGTCTCGAGCAAAATACAGAATAAAATAACAGAATAAAATTTAACTAAGCCATTTTCGTAGGGATCCACGGTTGCATTTAGCATATGCAACAAGCCTTTAAACCCCTAGGTGTCCCTAGTGGACGAGTTGTAGTCCGTGAGGGTTTACAGCAATGATACCCACAAACATTTTATAAAAGTAAAAATGTAGTGAAACTAATGCACACAAAAGCAAAAGACAAGAGAAAAGAGAATAAAGAAGTTAGTGACTAATCAGGTGAAACTTCTACTCCAAGTTACTAGTTGTTTTTGTTTCTTTCTAAATTATCGAATAAATAAATTCTCCGATTATTTTTACCATTCTTCATATACACAGCCAACAAAATATTAATCACTCATTTTTGCCCACAACAGTCATAAGTGCAGTTGATAAGAGAGTAATATTTTTGTCCTAAAGTTCTATCAGATTTCACATCTTTTTGCAGCAATGGAATAATTTTTCTGATTTTTCTGATTTTTTCTTTGCTATTTCACTTTTGACTTTTTTATTTATATACAATATCTTCCGTCTATGTAACGAGCTTTGGGTCGGTGGCTCCTAAACCAGTTGACTTTAGGGCACCAGGTGTTAAGACACCCCTACGAACTTAATTACTCAGACTTCAGATATAATATTTTGCAATATCTTGATCCATGTAACGAGCTTTGGGCCAATGACTCCCAACCAGTTGGTGTTAGGGCACTAGGTGTTAAAACACCCTTACAGACTTAATAAACCGGATCTTAGATACTTTATTTTTGTAAATCAAAATTTTTTTTTTTATTCCATACTATTTATAGATGCTTCCTCCAATTAAACTAGAGCACGAAATATTACAAACTTTTCAATTACAACTCATGTCTGTATGTTACTATGCATGTTGATAATACCTGTCAAATGAGCATATGAAGATTCATTTTAGTCAGTATTATGGAGAATTTACAAATTAAATAATTCAAAAGGAATAAACAAAAATTAACTTATTTCGAAATAAATGGTTTGAAATACGTCTCAAGAGTGGAAACTCCTTACTCGGCTATTTCTTACCAATTTCACCTTTTTAGTTAAAATAAAAACAAAAATGCAAAATATTTTTGTAATTTTTAAAAAAAATTTCAATTTTTTTTGTATTTTTCGAAAAATATAGGACTAAAAATAAAAACAATACAAACAAGTACTTATACCTCACCCCCAACCTAAATGAGACATTGTCCCAATGTCTTAAACAGTAAAAGGAGAGTTAAGAAGATAGTACCTGATTAGCTGAAATCTACAGGAAATTAAAGGTTAAGATCCAGATTAATTCGACGCCTCTTACACGATCGTGGCAAAGCAATAAAAGCATCAGAACGGTTAATCATTTCTACCAGTCGTTCAGACATACCTGGCACGATCAGTTCCTCTCCGTTTGATGATCCAATAAGATTTGCCTCTGCCAAGGGTTTGGAATGATTCCCAAAACGTGACTGCCTCCTTCCTGTACGGCCTTGAAACAATCCCATTAGTCCAAGATTTCCTCCGCCATATATTAGGTGCATATTCCTTGCTGATAAGACTCGACCCAATTCATGTGCTGCTTCTATGTATTGTGGTTTAGTACAACAGTACTACCGACCAAAACACACATAGGTTCTCAACTCGTCTTCTTGAAGTGGCTTCCATTTTTTTTATGTAATTCTTTTCAACTATGGATGCCTTCAAAAGTGCAATGACGGGCTGAATTTATAGTACCTGAAAGGGGTGAATACAATAATAGCACAAGTTTCTTCCAGAGGAAGCTTGTTAGCTAAACAACAAAATGAATCGTGAAAGGTCAAAAAGTCTGGATCCTGTCTACGAAAATAAAGATAATTACAACACAAAAAGCGAATCAAAGCAATAATTAAGGCAACGGAATTGTGTATGCAATACGCCATTCGTTTGGTATAAATCCATTAGGATGCGTCTCAAGACTTAATTCTTTACTCAGCCATCACAAATGAATTAGCTCTCTTCTTTTTTTTATTGTCAAACACAATTCCTTCTGTATTAAAATGCTTCGTTTGTGCTTTTCCCTACAAAAATAACACACAAAATTAAAAAGTTCACACTATGTACACAAAAGAGTTTAGAAGATAATACCTAGTCAGCTGAAATTTTACAGGAAAAATTACCGATAGGAAAAATTTATGTCCAATTTTTTTTTATCACGATCGATAATTGACTATTTTTTTAGTGAAAATTTCGACAGAGTCTCCTCTAAAACTTAAAATCTCCCCAAATTCATCCTAAAACTAACACTTCAAAAATCACCACAATGTCAACTTCGCCCCCAATTCTACAAATTCCATCGATCTGACTCAGAATTCAGCCAGTTATTCACTGCTAAACTTCCAAATTCACAATTCTCCAATTTCAACAAAATCAACCACAAACTCATTCAATTTTCGATTATCCCCCTTTTACTGCCAAAATTTCAAAACCTGTAACATTCAATTTCAAATTAACCACACAAATTATCCACAAAAATCAGATCTGATTATGGAAGGTTTGATCGTGGGTTTGGTGACTGTCTTGGTGATTCACTGTGTGGGTATCTCGGCTTTGGTCGGTTTTGGCAGTGGCGTGGCTGGTGGATCTCGGCGGTGATGGTTCGGTTTTGACTTGGCGAAGGAAGGGCTTGGTCACGGGTTGCTGGTTGGTGAGTGGTTGCGGTTTGGGCGAGGTGAATCTTGGTGATAGGCTCGGCCATGGTGGGTTTCTGGTTTCTGGTAGATCTCGGCTGTGGCGGTGGGTTTTGGTTCACGGCTCGGCTGGTGATGGCTTGCTCACGGCAATGATGGCTCTCGGGGGTTGGCTTGCGGTGGTCGAGGGTGGTGGATGGTTGTTTGACACGGTTCGGTTTCGGTTTGTTCTTGGTTCGGCGAAGGTTGCGGTGTGGTCAGTTTGGATCTCGGTTTGATGGTGGCTGGTGAGCTTTGGGTGGATCTTGCGTGATGGGGTGGTTGGGCTATGGTGGATCTCGGTTTGAAGTGATGATTGGTGGTTGGTGGTGATGATTCGGCTTCTGGTCTCTTGTTGGGTTTGACTCCGTGGCTGTTCATAGAAGAAGAAGATGAATGGAATCTGTCTTGGTGGCTGCCCATTTTTAGACCTGTAAACAAACCAATGTCGCGACGCTGAAATTGGGCGTGCGTCGCGACTCTCGGTAATTTTTAGGGTTTTTGTTTTTTTTTTTTTTGGCAAACCATGTCTTGCGACAGATAAATCCATAGGGACGCATCCCAAAAGCAGACTTTTACTCGGCCGTCTCTACTGGATCAACTTTGTATCTTCGTGATTTTGTCAAATTTTTATTTTGTGAAAATCCCGCTTGTACTGGTTTGCTTTGTCCTGATAAATTCCATTTTTAATTTTTCCTGCAAACTCACACACAAATTAAAAAGTTCACACACAAAAATAAAAATTACAACAAATTGCATGGGTTGCCTCCCTGCTAGCGCTAAATTTCGTCTTCAGCCAGACGTGACTGAAATTTATCTGTTAAGGAGGTTTCAGTGTCGTTTTGGATGTCCTATCGAAGACAATCCCGTGAGCGTTGCTTTTGAAGGTCTCTTCCAACGGTAAAGTGGCAAAAAGAATTTTGTCTTATTCAGTGATCGTGCCACCTTTTTGGTCCTTGTTGCTCCATCGGTTCCTGAAAAGAAAGAAATAAAATTAGGAGGTCTCGTATGGTGCTTGACTTGGGAATGGAAGTTCCATTCTTTCAAGCTTCTGGTTGATATCTTTGATTTGTACTCCCCAAAACAACGATGTTTTTCCTGAATGCTCTGGATCTTTAATAAGTTTCTGTCATCTGTTCTTCCATTTGCTCTGCTTCTTGCTCCATCCTTTTTCTTCACAGATGTATTTGAATTTTCTGTATTATTCAGTTCTTCATCTGTCTCTGTGAATACATGCTGGCAAATTATCAACCTGAGGATGTAAAGAAATGTCAGATTTTAGGTCTTCATCCTCTGATCTGGGTGAAATGATTGGCTCATGTAGATCTCTTCAAACCATTTGTGCAATGGAACCTCTCCAAGATCTTCATTTTGAGGATACAGAATCCATCTCCTCAATTTTGATGCAGTTGGAACAAATATTTCAAGCTTCATCTTCGTCAGAATCTGAATAATAAAAGTCAACATTGAGACTTTGCCTGTTCGGGCGGCGCTCCTGAACTGATACTCTGTGTTGGTTTGTTGATACTGCTTTCAGCTTCTCCTCTATTGATTGTCATTATGAAATGATTGGTACTCAAAGGCTTCATTAGTGTCATCAGAAAATGGTTCTTGAGTATGTAGCTCTGGTTTTCTGTTAATGTCTGATCTGATCTGTCATTCATTTCTTTGTTGTATGGATTCTGCGTTACTCTGAATTTTTGTGCATCAATCCGAGCTTCTTGTTTCTTTGAACATGTAAATCATTTGATCTTCCTCTGATGGTTCTGGTTCTTGATAAGGATCGAAGGAAGATGGTGGATAAGATGAAAAATGTGATGGTGGCTTTTTCGTACCATGAATGATTTGATTAGCTCTGCCACCCTGAATCGTAGTTGTACTCGCAATAATCTATCTCTTGGGTTGGTTACCATTACATATGTCACATCTCCACATTGCGTTCTGTGAGCGCAAAGTAGTATTACTTTAGGTTCTGGCATCCAGTGATAATCGTTGGCTGAACAACAGGCCTCAGAAAACCGGACTGTTGCTCCCAGATTTGGGGTGTATCTTCTTCTTGTAACGCTCGTAATTTTTCAATCTCCCAGTAGTGTTCCATTTTTTTAATCAAATCACCAACTGAAAACAAAAGAATAAATTACAAAATAAAAGAAAAAAATTAGATATAAGTAAATTAGATAGTTTCAAAATTACAACTCAAGAAAATTAAGTCCCCCCGCAACGGCCCAAAACTTGACCGGCGTAAACACACGTATAACGCAAGCGCACGTATCGTTCAAGTAGTATAAAAAATATCGATCCCACGAGGACTTAATATCCTACTGTTGTTATTATTATTATTTTGAAATTCTATTTATTTTACGAATATCTATTATAGGGAGAATAGAATGATTGTTTGATTGGTTAAAGTGGTTTTTACAAAAATAAATAAATAAATCAAAACAAAAGAAATACTAAGAAAATACAAAGAAAACATAGATCTAGGGTTGTGATTTATTCCAATATCATTATAAAGGATGAAGTGATTATTTTATAGTTAGGAAATACAATGATTTATTAACCTGAACACGAAATTATGCGAAAGCATCTGTCGATGGTCAGACACAAATACCCAGTATAAACCCCATTGAACCATATTCCTATGTCAACCCACTTATCTGGATTCATTAAGATAAGTTCCAATTATGGCTACCCTCCCCTCGCCCGACAGGTATATTCCTATCATGTAAGGAAATCTATTAAAGGGTTATCTATCCTCAAGGAAGATCGTGGGCTATTGAATCTAAGGTATTAAACTTAAAATCCCTATGTCTAGTTCATTTTAAGTTAACTAATCAATTTTATTAATGGCCAATTAATAAAAAGCATTATATTAAGACTCAATAAATAATCTTTATATTCCCAAACTATAATCTAACCCTTATAAACTGGTGATATTGAAATTCATCACAACCCCAATAACTATTAAGTTACAACAATAACTAGGACTAATAACTAACTAACTGAAAAATAAAAGACATAAGTAAAAATGCTGAAAGTAAAAGACATAAAGTCAAACTGAAAAGGAAAGTAAAATAAAATAAAATGCTAAGGTAAAAGGAATTACTTTTACTACTACTATTTTAGATTCTTCCATATCAAAAATAATATATAAATTTGTTATAATATTACCAACCGCCAATCTGGCGGTATCCTGATTAAGTCAAATTAAGTCCAACCAGCCATATAGGCGGTACCATAATTAAATTAACCAAACCGACCAATATAGCGGTATCTCTTTTTTAAGTCAGGTTTAAACCAGATTAAAATAAATTGCCAACCGACCATATAGCGGTATCCTTTATTAATCAGTATTTTAATAGTAAATATATTATTTTTAAGGGAGATTAATCTAAATAGTTACAGTAAAAGAATTACACCTTTCACCCTAGCAGAGAAATTACTTTCTCATGAATAGTAAAAACTGTAAAAAGTAAAAAGTAAAACAAAATTACTATTATTACAAATGGTAATTAAAATAAATTACAAACTAAAAAAATAAAAAAAAAATAAAATTAAAATATTTTTTAGAGAGAGAACTCCTCTCTTCATCAAAAAGATGAGAGAGAGAAAGGCACACGAACGGAATTATGAAATTCGCGCAGTATTTATAGAAATTTTTGGTTCCAGAGTCGCGACGCCAGGTCCTCAGCGTCGCGACGCTGGATTTGTCGAAGTGGCACGATGAGAAGGCGACACGTAGCAAGGCGGCTAACTGTTCACGGACACGTGGCAAGGCGGCTAAGACTCAATTATTGTGATGACGTCATTGATGACGTCATGATGACGTGGCGAGACCGCGTGTTGCAATTGTCGGCACCAATAAATTGATAGCGACACGTGGCGACACGTTCATGGCTGTGATTGGTTTGATGCTGACGTGGCAAGGTTGACTCTTTTCGTTGACCTTGTGACGTGGCTGATTACCGAGCGTGACACATGGCGAAGTTGACTCGTTGACCGCTTAGAATGGGCTGATGACAGGTGACACGTGTCAAGTCAATGTCGAGTGTCGGCAGATACATATGATGTTGACACGTGGCACGGCGCACGTTATGGCAGTTCGTTGTGATGGTGACACGTGGCACGGCGCATTTTAGAAAGTCAAACTTCTCAAAACTTCTCAAATTCTGACATGTTGACCCGGCGCCACGTTAGCAGATTTCGGCAGATTCGCGCATTCTGGGCGTCGCGACGCGGAAGGTCTGGGCGGCGCGACGCTGGAATTTACCAAAATGCCCTTTTTCGCAATTTTCCAAATTTCCTGTTTCCCTTTTCCGCCAATTTTCATCACTCTCCAAATCCCTCCAGAATGCCCTGAAACTTTATTTATCTACAAAATAACAACAAAACACACCTCAAAACATTCACAAAACTCAAGAAAGAACTATACAAAATTAGATTAAATGAGTGGGAAATAGTGATATAAATACCACTCACACGTCCCAAACCTAACATTTTGCTAGTCCTCGAGCAAATACAGAATAAAATAACAGAATAAAATTTAACTAAGCCATTTTCGTAGGGATCACGGTTGCATTTAGCATATGCAACAAGCCTTTAAACCCCTAGGTGTCCCTAGTGGACGAGTTGTAGTCTCGTGAGGGTTTACACAGCAATGATACCCACAAACATTTTTAAAAGTAAAAATGTAGTGAAACTAATGCCACAAAAGCAAAAGACAAGAGAAAGAGAATAAAGAAGTTAGTGACTAATCAGGTGAAACTTCTACTCCAGTTACTAGTTGTTTTTGTTTCTTTCTAAATTATCGAATAAATAAATTCTCCGATTATTTTTACCATTCTTCATATACACAGCCCACAAATATAATCAACTCATTTTTGCCCACAACAGTCATAAGTGCAGTTGATAAGAGAGTAATATTTTTGTCCCCTAAAGTTTCTATCAGATTTCACATCTTTTTGCAGCAATGGAATAATTTTCTGATTTTTTCTGATTTTTTCTTGCTATTTCACTTTTGACTTTTTTTATTTATATACAATATCTTCCGTCTATGTAACGAGCTTTGGGTCGGTGGCTCCTAAAACCTAACCAGTTGACTTTAGGGCCCAGTGTTAAGACACCCCTACGAACTTAATTACTACTCAGACTTCAGATATATATATTTTAGTTTCATATCTTTGATCCATGTAACGAGCTTTGGGCCAATGACTCCCAAACCAGTTGGTTTTAGGGCACTAGGTGTTAAAACACCCTTACAGACTTAATAACCCGGATCTTAGATACTTTATTTTTGTAAATCAAAATTTTTTTTTTTTATTCCATTACTATTTATAGATGCTTCCTCCAATTAAACTAGAGCACGAAATATACAAACAAACTTTCAATTACAACTCATGTCTGATGTTACTATGCATGTTGATAATACCTGTCAAATGAGCATATGAAGATTCATTTTAGTCAGTATTATGGAGAATTTACAAATTAAATAATTCAAAAGGAAATAACAAAAATTAACTTATTTCGAAATAAATGGTTTGAAATACGTCTCAAGAGTGGAAACTCCTTACTCGGCTATTACTTACCAATTTCACCTTTTTAGTTAAAATAAAAACAAAAATGCAAAATATTTTTGTAATTTTTAAAAAAATTTCAATTTTTTTTGTATTTTTCGAAAAATATAGGACTAAAAATAAAAACACAATACAAACAAGTACTTATACCTCACCCCTAAACCTAAATGAGACATTGTCCCCAATGTCTTAAACAGTAAAAGGAGAGTTAAGAAGATAGTACCTGATTAGCTGAAATCTACAGGAAATTAAAGGTTAAGATCCAGATTAATTCGACGCCTCTTACCACGATCGTGGCAAAGCAATAAAAGCATCAGAACGGTTAATCATTTCTACCAGTCGTTCAGACATACCTGGCACGATCAGTTCCTCTCCGTTTGATGATCCAATAAGATTTGCCTCTGCCAAGGGTTTTGGAATGATTCCCAAAACGTGACTGCCTCCTTCCTGTACGGCCTTTGAAACAATCCCATTAGTCCAAGATTTCCTCCGCCATATATTAGGTGCATATTCCTTGCTGATAAGACTCGACCCAATTCATGTGCTGCTTCTATGTATTGTGGTTTAGTACCAACAGTACTACCGCAAAACACACATATGTTCTCAACTCGTCTTCTTGAAGTGGCTTCCATTTTTTTTTATGTAATTCTTTTTCAACTATGGATGCCTTCAAAAGTGCAATGACGGGCTGAATTTATAGTACCTGAAAGGGGTGAATACAATAATAGCACAAGTTTCTTCCAGAGGAAGCTTGTTAGCTAAACAACAAAATGAATCGTGAAAGGTCAAAAAGTCTGGATCCTGTCTACGAAAATAAAGATAATTACAACAAAAAAGCGAATCAAAGCAATAATTAAGGCAACGGAATTGTGTATGCAATACGCCATTCGTTTGGTATAAATCCATTAGGATGCGTCTCAAGACTTAATTCTTTACTCAGCCATCACAAATGAATTAGCTCTCTTCTTTTTTTTATTGTCAAACACAATTCCTTCTGTATTAAAATGCTTCGTTTGTGCTTTTCCCTACAAAAATAACACACAAAATTAAAAAGTTCACACTATGTATACACAAAAGAGTTTAGAAGATAATACCTAGTCAGCTGAAATTTTACAGGAAAAATTACCGATAGGAAAAATTTATGTCCAATTTTTTTTTTATCACGATCGATAATTGACTATTTTTTTAGTGAAAATTTCGACAGAGTCTCCTCTAAAAACTTAAAATCTCCCCAAATTCATCCTAAAACTAACACTTCAAAAATCACCACAATGTCAAACTTCGCCCCCAATTCTACAAAATTCCATCGATCTGACTCAGAATTCAGCCAGTTATTCACTGCTAAACTTCCAAATTCACAATCTCCAATTTCAACAAATCAACCACAAACTCATTCAATTTTCGATTATCCCCCTTTTACTGCCAAAATTTCAAAACCTGTAACATTCAATTTCAAATTAACCACACAAATTATCCACAAAAATCAGATCTGATTATGGAAGGTTTTGATCGTGGGTTTGGTGACTGTCTTGGTGATTCACTGTGTGGGTATCTCGGCTTTGGTCGGTTTTGGCAGTGGCGTGGCTGGTGGATCTCGGCGGTGATGGTTCGGTTTTGACTTGGCGAAGGAAGGGCTTGGTCACGGGTTGCTGGTTTGGTGAGTGGTTGCGGTTTGGGCGAGGTGAATCTTGGTGATAGGCTCGGCCATGGTGGGTTTCTGGTTTCTGGTAGATCTCGGCTGTGGCGGTGTGGTTTTGGTTCACGGCTCGGCTGGTGATGGCTTGCTCACGGCAATGATGGCTCTCGGTGGGTTGGCTTGCGGTGGTCGAGGGTGGTGGATGGTTGTTTGACACGGTTCGGTTTCGGTTTGTTCTTGGTTCGGCGAAGGTTGCGGTTGTGGTCAGTTTGGATCTCGGTTTGATGGTGGCTGGTGAGCTTTGGGTGGATCTTGCGTGATGGGTGGTTGGGCTATGGTGGATCTCGGTTTTGAAGTGATGATTGGTGGTTGGTGGTGATGATTCGGCTTCTGGTCTCTTGTTGGGTTTGACTCCGTGGCTGTTCATAGAAGAAGAAGATGAATGGAATCTGTCTTGGTGGCTGCCCATTTTTAGACCTGTAAACAAACCAATGTCGCGACGCTGAAATTGGGCGTGCGTCGCGACTCTCGGTAATTTTTAGGGTTTTTTTTTTTTTTTTTTGGCAAAACCATGTCTTGCGACAGATAAATCCATAGGGACGCATCCCAAAAGCAGACTTCTTACTCGGCCGTCTCTACTGGATCAACTTTGTATCTTCGTGATTTTGTCAAATTTTTATTTTGTGAAAATCCCGCTTGTACTGGTTTGCTTTGTCCTGATAAATTCCATTTTTAATTTTTCCTGCAAAACTCACACACAAAATTAAAAAGTTCACACACAAAAATAAATTACAACAAATTGCATGGGTTGCCTCCCTGCTAGCGCTAAATTTTTCGTCTTCAGCCAGACGTGACTGAAATTTATCTGTTAAGGAGGTTTCAGTGTCGTTTTGGATGTCCTATCGAAGACAATCCCGTGAGCGTTGCTTTTGAAGGGTCTCTTCCAACGGTAAAGTGGCAAAAAGAATTTTGTCTTATTCAGTGATCGTGCCACCTTTTTGGTCCTTGTTGCTCCATCGGTTCCTGAAAAGAAAGAAATAAAATTAGGAGGTCTCGTATGGTGCTTGACTTGGAATGGAAGTTCCATTCTTTCAAGCTTCTGGTTGATATCTTTGATTTGTACTCCCCAAAACAACGATGTTTTTCCTGAATGCTCTGGATCTTTAATAAGTTCTGTCATCTGTTCTTCCATTTGCTCTGCTTCTTGCTCCACCTTTTCTTCACAGATGTATTTGAAAATTTCTGTATTCAGTTCTTCATCTGTCATCTGTGAAATACATGCTGCAAAATTATCAACCTGAGGATGTAAAGAAATGTCAGATTTTAGGTCTTCATCCTCTGATCTGGGTGAAATGATTGGCTCATGTAGATCTTCTTCAAACATTTGTGCAATGGAATCTCCAAGATCTTCATTTTGAGGATACAGAATTCCATCCTCAATTTTTGATGCAGTTGGAACAAATATTTCAGCTTCATCTTCGTCAGAATCTGAATAATAAAAGTCAAATTGAGACTTTGCATGTTCGGGCTCCTGAACTGATACCTCTGGTTGTTGATACTGCTCAGCTTCCTCCTCTATTGAAGTGTCATTATGAAATGATTGGTACTCAAAGGCTTCATTAGTGTCATCAGAAAATGGTTCTTGAGGTATGTAGCTCTGGTTTTCTGTTAATTGTCTGATCTGATCTGTCATTCTTTGTATGGATTCTGCGTTACTCTGAATTTGTGCATCAAATCGAGCTTCTTGTTCTTTGAACATGTAAATCATTTGATCTTCCTCTGATGGTTCTGGTTCTTGATAAGGATCGAAGGAAGATGGTGGATAAGATGAAAAATGTGATGGTTCTTCGTACCATGAATGATTTTGATAGCTCTGCCACCCTGAATCGTAGTTGTACTCGCAATAATCTCTTGGGTGGTTACCATTACATATGTCACATCTCCACATTGCGTTCTGTTGAGCAAAAGTAGTATTACTTGGTTCTGGCATCCAGTGATAATCGTTGGGCTGAACAACAGGCCTCAGAAAACCGGACTGTTGCTCCCAGATTTGGGGTGTATCTTCTTGTAACGCTCGTAATTTTTCAATCTCCCAGTAGTGTTCCATTTTTTAATCACCTGAAAACAAAAGAAATAAAAATTACAAAATAAAAGAAAGAAAATTAGATATAAGTAAATTAGATAGTTTCAAAATTAACAACTCAAGAAAATTAAGTCCCCGGCAACGGCGCCAAAAACTTGACCGGCGTAAACACACACGTATAACGCAAGCGCACGTATCGTTCAAGTAGTATAAAAATATCGATCCCACGAGGACTTAATTCCTACTGTTGTTATTAATTATTGAATCTATTTATTTACAAATATCTAATTATAGGGAGAATAGAATGATTGTTTGATTGGTTGAAAGTGGTTTTACAAAATAAATAAATAAATAAAAAGACAAAAGAAAATACTAAGGAAAATAACAAAAGAAACATAGATCTAGGGTTGTGATTTATTCCAATATCATTATAAAGATGAAGTGATTATTTTATAGTTAGGAAATACAATGATTTATTAACCTGGAACACGAAATTATGCGAAAGCATCTGTCGATGGTCAGACACAAATACCCAGTATAACCCAATTGAACCATATTCCTATGTCAACCACATTATCTGGATTCATTAAGATTAAGTTCCAATTATGGCTACCCTCGCCCGACAGGTATATTCCTATCATGTAAGGAAATCTATTAAAGGGTTATCTATCCTCAAGGAAGATCGTGGGCTATTGAATCTAAGGTATTAAACTTAAAATCCCTATGTCTAGTTCATTTTAAGTTTACCTAATCATTTTATTAATGGCCAATAATAAAAAGCATTAAGATTAAGACTCAATAAATAAATCTTTATATTACCCAAACTATAATCTAACCCTTATAAACTGGTGATATTGAAATTCATCACAACCCCAGATAACTATTTAGTTACAACACATAACTAGGACTAATAACTGAAAAATAAAAGACATAAGTAAAAATGCTGAAAAGAAAAAGACATAAAGTAAAACTGAAAAGTAAAATAAAAAAAAAATGCTAAGGTAAAAGGAATTACTTTTACTACTACTAATTTAGATATCTCCCATAAAATAATATATAAACTTGTTATAATATTACCAACCGACCAATCTGGCGGTATCCTGATTAAGTCAAATTAAGTCCAACCAGCCATATAGGCGGTACCATAATTAAATTACCAACCGACCAATATAGCGGTATCCTTTTTAAGTCAGGTTTAAACAGATTAAAATAAATTGCCAACCGACCAATATAGCGGTATCCTTTATTAATCAGTATTTTAATTAGTAAATATATTATTTTTAAGGGAGATTAATCTAAATAGTAACAGTAAAAGAATTACCTTTCACCCTAGCAGAGAAATTACTTTCTCATGAATAGTAAAAACTGTAAAAAGTAAAAAGTAAAAAACTAAATTACTATTATTACAAATGGTAATTAAAATAAATTACAAACTAAAAAATAAAAAAAAAATAAAATTAAAATATTTTTAGAGAGAGAAACTCTCTCTTCATCAAAAAGATGAGAGAGAGAAAGGCACACGGAATTATGAAATTCGCGCAGTATTTATAGAAATTTTTGGTTCCAGAGTCGCGACGCCAGGTCCTCAGCGTCGCGACGCTGGATTTGTCGACGTGGCACGATGAGAAGGCGACACGTAGCAAGGCGGCTAACTGTTCACGCGACACGTGGCAAGGCGGCTAAGACTCAATTATTGTGATGACGTCATTGATGACGTCATGATGACGTGGCGAAGACGCGTGTTGCAATTGTCGGCACAATAAGATTGCGACACGTGGCGACACGTGTCATGCTGATGGTGATGCTGACGTGGCAAGTTGACTTCGTTGACCTTGTGCGTGGTGATGGCTGATGACGAGGCGTGACACATGGCGAAGTTGACTCGTTGACCGCTGACATGGCTGATGACGAGGCGACACGTGTCAAGTCAGAGTGTCGGCAGCATATGATGTTGACACGTGGCACGGCGCACGTTAGCAGATTCGTTGTGATGGTGACACGTGGCACGGCGCATTTTAGCAAAGTCAAACTTCTCAAATTCTGACATGTTGACCCGGCGCACGTTAGCAGATTCGGCGCATTCTGGGCGTCGCGACGCGGAAGGTCTGGGCGGCGCGACGCTGGAATTTACCAAAATGCCCTTTTTCGCCAATTTTCACTGTTTTGCTCCAAATCACCTCCAGAATGTCCTGAAACTTTATTTATCTACAAAATAACACAAAACACATCAAAACATTCACAAAACTCAAGAAACTATACAAAATATTAGATTAAATGAGTGGGAAATAGTGATATAAATACCACTCATCAACTATCCCCATCCCCTCTCAGGTGGGGAACTTTAATTTCAAATAGTAGCATGACATGGCGGCCTTTGTTTTCATCATGAAAGGTCGGCCCACAATAACCTGATAGCTGCTCATGCAATCTACCACTGTAAAGTCCATCATAATCGTCCGGGTGTGGGGGAAGGTCCTGAATGTCATGGCCAAATGTATTCTCCCCAGGGGAATGACTGTTGCTCCTCCAAACCCGTACAGAGGTGTCCCGTCCTGGGTCAATGTGGCATACTCCACTCCTAGACCATCAAATCCTTCCTTGGAGATTATATCGACCACGCTCCTCGGATCCACCAAGATCCTATCTACCTCGGCCCCTCCTATCACTGCCTTAATTATCAAGGCATCGTCATGGGGGAAACTCACCCCATGGGCATCCTCGTCCGTGAATATTATAGGGACCGACGACCCCGCTGAACCCTCGGAGCCTGCTCCATCGCCAATACTTCCGATCCTCGGATCCTGCTGTAATTTTTCCTTGACCGGTTCGAGTCTCCGGCCAGTGTCCTTCCACTGGCGATGGTGTACATTTGTCTATGTTTCTGCCGTTGCCGGGCCGCCATGGTCTCTTGGTCGATGTAATCATTCATATAACCATTTTGTGCCAGGTTTTCCATTTGCTCCCGCAGGTCCCTACAACCTTCCGTCGTGTGCCCTCTCACATTATGATGCGCACAATAGGACTTCTCACTATTCTCTCCACCAGATACTTCCTCAAGTCTGGTTCCACCAGGAGGCCTCTACCTTGGATTTCCTTGACGATTGAGCCAACGGCTTGTTCAAAGGTATGTACCCTGGCCCTCCGGCCACATGATTTACTTGGTCTGAACCCTCATCTCCTATGGTACATTGCTATGAGGCATCGGTCTGAACTCCCTTTGTCTCGGAGGTGGGTTCCTCTGCTCTCTGTCCGGGCCCCGTGGTAACTCTGGCCTCACCATTTTTTCTTTTTGAATTCCCCCCCTCCGGGCGACCTTCTCTTCTTCTTCCATCAACACAGACTTTCTGGCCAACTCCAGGGCAGTGGCGTAATTTGGGATGTCCTGAACCCTCAGGTGAGTCCACAACTTCCCTACCTTAAGGGCCCCTTTGAGACTTTCCAGCGCCTCCGACGACTCGTACGCCCTGACCTCGAGCACTAAATTGTGGTATCTTTCAATAAAGTTCTTTAGAGGCTCATCATCCCCATGCTTCATCAACCTTAACTCTCATGCTGTCTTCTTTGGGACACATGCTCATTTGAAATGCCGGACGAAGGACTTCCTGAGTTGAGAGAAACTGCTGATACTTCCCGGAGTCAAGCTTCTAAACCACAAAATTGCGGGCCCACTCAGGGTTAGAGGGAACACCCTGCAGATGGCCTCTCCCACCATTCATTGGACCTCCATCAGCAAGACGAAACTTTCAATGTAGGATTTAGGGTCGGTATGGCCCATGTAAGAGCTCATAGACGACATGGTGAACCGCCTAGGAAATTCTGCTGACAAGATTTCTTCTGTAAAAGGAGATGCTGTCTCCTCGTCCCGGCCATCTCCTTTATCCGTCTTCAAGTTTTCTTCCCACTTTTTCATTTCCTTCCTGAACCAGGCTTTCATATGGTTATTTTGTCATATCGTTGTCTTCCGCGGACTTCTTCACGTCTGCCACCCCGGGCACGACGCGTACCATGACTAGACACTTCCTGATCCCCTCCATTATTTCTTCTATCTCCCCCTTCTTAGAACGTGGGCTATTACTGGAGGACTCAGGTGTTCGCCTTTCCTATCTTTCTTCCCACATTCTTTCCGTCTGCAAAGCTCTCGTTATCACAACCGACCTAACCATCTGGGGATCTTTCCTCCCAGGTTCATCATCTCCACTCAAGTCTACCAGTATTTTTCCTTCTGCTATCTCGTTTCTTTTCTGACTAGGACCAGTTCCCATCCTTTCATTGTTCATCTTTTCTAATCTTTCCAGCTTCTCCATCATGGCCTTCATGAGGTTCTGGCTTTCCTCCCTATCATTTCTCATGCTTTCCTTCATCTTTCTCATCCACTCTGTTGTTGAGCTCTCCGACGATCTATGGTTCCCGTCTTCTGCCATTGTCTTACTACGCAAGCTGCTTCTTGTTCAGTTCCCCACAAACGACGCCAACTGTTGATGGGTGATTTTCGTCCCAGTGGTGGTTTTGAGATAACCCTCCTAAGACAATCATCATTCAACCTTGAATTTATTTGGTTATGAGAGACCAAAAGCAAATAAAGCAAAAGGCAAGGAAAACACAAAAATCGACAAGAGAGTTTAACGTGGTTCGGCGGAACAAGTCCTGCCTATGTCCACGGGCACAAAGTAGAGGTGGGGGTTGTTTTTATTACCAAACCGAGCTCGGCCGACCAGTTTTCAAGTAAGGTCTAAGGAAACCGAGCAGGTTGTTCTCTTTATATTGTTTCTTACAAGCAATTCTTAAATGAAATTTTTTCCAACCCTTACAAATGAGATCATCCTTCCCTTATATACTAATGAATACGAGACACTGTTCCCAATCTTCATGACGTCAACGCTGCAGATTTCCAGCGATTTGACAAGCTCTCTGCCCCAACTGCCTCGCCGAAAATTGATCATGTAGTCTGATTTCCTCCCACATCACGCCGTAAAGTACACTGTCACACTTTATCATTAATGAAGACAGCCTGTAAAGGTCTCTTGTATGAAAAATATACTTTTAAGGAATAAAGTCAAGGTAGCCCAGTTCATTGGTCGAGCTTCAAGAGGTCGGTCAATGATCTGCCGAGCTACCTATTCTGCTCCCGTTCTGACCTTGAATATCTGAGTCATCCATTTCGTCACATGAGATAAATTAGAGTCGAACCGAGCTACTGGTCTGCTGTGGTCGGTACCTGTTCTAATGTTGTCGGTCACTGAAGTTTGCATCACATTGCATCATCTGGTCGGTCATATCTGGAAAACCGTGTCCGGACTCTCTTTCTAGCCGAGGACTGACCAATGCCTCTGAATATCTGATCCCAAAAAAAAAAATTACATCTCTGCCCTTGCCGAACTGTTCAAATACTTTGGTTGTAAAAATCACCATCAACAAATGTTAACTGATTCGAATTTACTTTAATTAATTCTTATTTTTTTAATCAACAAATAAACAATTTCTTTTTTAAATATAAAAAATAAAAGACTGAAACAATTATTTTTTAATATTTTTTTTAGTATTTTTAACAGTGTGAGCATTCATGGCCATTGTTTGCTTAACTTTGGTTTCAATGCAATGTGTTTGGATCTGATTTCACAAGAAATTTGAACTAAAAGCTTTGGTTTTTTTTTCTATATGAAAGAAAAGAGAAACCGCACTACGCAGACTGAAAAAAGAAGAAATTACTAATAAGTAAGTATCTTGTTCACAAAGAGCTAACATTTCTGTTCATTTTATCTTCTCTAACAGCAAAAAAAATCTCACGTCAAAAGTCTGATGAGTTTGGGTAAGATTTTTTATAAGGTTTGATATTTATACTTTTCAATAAAAAGTCTCACACATTATAAGGTTTGATATTTATACTTTTTAATAAAAAGTCTCACACAATCACACATATAAAAAAAAAATCCTTCAAAATAAGTAAGTTTTTTCAATACCATAAGATTTTTCAATACCATAAGATTTTGTATTACTTGTTTAAAGTCTTGATTGAATACCACCAGATTTGGACACCCTCTTTAAAAAATCCGAATAGTCTTAATGGAATACCACAAGACTTTTTAGATTATTTAAAAATCTTAATTGAATACCATATGATTTATTTAATAGTCTTTTAAAATCTCAATTGAATACACCCCTAAAATACTTATACTTTTTTTATTCATCATTCTTTTACATTCTCTCTTTTCTATAATCGACCGTCTTACTTGTACAACCACTTAACTGCTTCACTTCCTTATTTACAAATGGTTTAGAAATAAACCAAATAAACAATCGAAATAAAATAGAAAAAGGAGAAGGGTTAAATTCTAAACTCTTTTTTGTTTTTGTTTTTTTTAATGGAGGGCTCTATTGGATTTTGTTTTGTAATAATATATATAGATAGATTACATCATGTGATAGTTTTTAATAATCATTCATCTCTAAAAAAAAATGGAATTGCAAGTTGCAGGCTTATAGCTCTGGACAAGAATCACTGCTTTTAAAAACTTAAAAAAAAAAAAAAGATAAAAACGATGTCGCATCCCACAAGAACTGTATACTGACTATAACTCGGCCGAATATTGTGTCTATTGCGAGTAAATCTTTGGTGCAACAGTGGTATGGATGACGTGGTACCACCAACCAATTAAAAAATAACATATTTAATTTTCTTCCTATTTTTTAGTGTTTTTTGACTTTTTAGCACGCGTGACAAATGATGATTGGCTTGTTGCATGGATGACGTGGTACCACTGTTGCACCAAAGATTTTCTCGTCTATTGCCGGCTTTTTCCTATTTTATTATCTGCCACCGTTTTATTTTCTTATTTATTTATTTTTTTTAAAGGATAGAACATTCTTTATTCTTATTTTAATTTGCAGCTGAATCAGGACTTGTATAGAGACGTGGCGTATAAATCGCGGCCATTCTCCATTATCCGAGATTAAATTTAAAAAAAAAAAAATTGAAAGAGAAAATATTAATAAAATAAAATCAAAAGACTGACAATTACTTAATATGTTATTGACTGCTATTAATTTTATGAATTTTTTTAAGATGATCAAATTGTAAAGTACGATATTATAATTGGAAGTAATTAATTAAATGAAAGGAAATTAGGTAAAAATCTAAAATATTATAATAATTTCGATTTTATTATTTTTAATCCTGAAAATTTGATAATTTTTTCACGGTTAGAGGTGAAATATGATGTATTTTTATAATTTTGAGTTGAAAATATATACATTTATAATATCATGTGAAAATGACAAAATAAAAATATATTATAATATATTTGAATTTTCAACTAACTTATAATCCACAGAAGAAAATTTCTCTTAAATAAAAAATATAAGTTATTAACAAGTTTTTTTTTTTATTTGTAAAGAGGTTATGGGTATCATATTCATTGGAAGCTTCAAAGCAATGACAATACCCTGTAAAATGTAAAATATCATGGGAGCGCGCGCCTTGACGGGGGCAAAAGTTGTGGCCCATGACTTGCACAAATCCCATAAGAAATTTCCACCGTCTTAATTGTTCTCCCAGTTAGACCCGATCATCAGTTCAGTTCGGTTCGGTTCTGAATCGAAACCGAACTGGTCGATTCCCGATTCCACAAATATGGAACTGGATTTCGATTCGATTCCACGTTTTTGTGGAACGAGAACCGAAACTAGAATCGGAACCCTACCGTTTTTTTTTTAATTTTAATAATAATTTTTAAAAAAATGAGATTAAAAAAATTATTTAAAATTATGGAATTTGAAATTAGATTACATTAAAAAAAATTATTGATTTGATTTTTATTAAATTAAATTAAAAAAAATTAAAATACAAACTTAAAATTATTTAAATTTTAATAATGAAACCGTCCGGTTCCAGTTGGAACCGTCCAGTTCCAACGGTTTGGTTAGGGTGGGAGCCCTAACCGAACCGTACAGAACCGGTTCCGTTTCCGGTTCGGAACCCGTGACTGGAACATTAGATCAACCAAGCTCGGCGGATTCACTGATTCCCGTATATCATCATTTTAAAATTAAGGTTTTGAATGCAAAGAGAAATTTTAATTTTTAGTATATAATATAATTTTTATAATTTTTTTCTTTTATAAGTACGGGTCGTATTTAAAAAAAAAAATCGTTTAGGGTTCTATAAAATTTAAGACAACCTAGAGAATCATTGAAAAAAAGTTAACATGATTTAAACATTTTCTATCTGTCTAATTTGCATCATACATTCCTAAACCGGTATCGATTTTTTATTGAGTTAGTACGGTGAGGGTCGGAATTTTTCCTCTAGTGAGCTTATCGATCACCTATCTCTCACTGTTTTTTTTTTTTAATGATTTTATTTCCTAAATCTGTAGATATGTGGATCTATTATTACATATTAATAGTAATTCAACCTTAGTGTTGATTTTTATGTTTTATGTTTCTGCATGAATAATTGCTTCTTTCTTGTGCCTATAAAAGAATTGGTGCGAGTAGATCCGTAGATCGGACACTAGTTATGAAGACTGTAAGTTGGAATTCTATGTTGCTTTCCGGGACGTTTCTATAGCCTTATCATTTTATCAATTTTACTTGTATTATATTAATTGTGGGCTATTATAAAAGTGTTATATTCAATATGTGTATTATGTTATTTCACTTATACGTATGAATAAAATTAAGTTTAAATTTTAGGATATCATAAGTTTATTTTTGAACTGAAATGATTGTATAGTTATAACTATGACTTTAACATGACAACATCTTGTTATATTATTCTTTTTAATTTGAGGAACTATGATTAATTATCATATAAAAATAATATTACCGATATTTGATGAGCCATTTTTAGTAAATATATTAATTACGTATTTCATATGTATATATTTATGAATAATTAATGTAAATAAATTATGATAATTTATATCATTAATATTTATATTCGATTCATTTAGTAAACGAATCAAATATGAATATATCAATATTAATTCGATTTATTTAGGATTTAATATAATTTCGATTCGTTAATTTATTTTATCACGGATAAAATTTTATACATTTAATTACACATATTGAATATAAATAAATGTTGACATTTTTTATTGTACAAGGAGCCTAAGCCTCTTATCATCTTTAGGTGCAGGGGCGCCAGAAACCTCGTGAAGAGTAAAAAAGGACAACAAGGACGTGAGGATACACACCAAACAATCAGCTGTATCATGTGATTCTCTTAAAATGGAGCACTTAAACACGTGGCCCCACTTTGGAAAACGTATCCATCTTTTCTTAGATACCAAACGAAAACAGGGGAACCGTGCAGAGGAGGGCAAGCAAGTTGATAGGGTTTGATTTTCGAGGAGCGGCTAAGAGCGAAGCGAATGCGTCTCCCACCTCATTTAATTAAAGATCGTAACGTTGTACTTGGACCTGTTATCATTATGAATGCTTACGGATACGGTTGGTCATTTTTATTGTTATTTTGGTCGTTGCTTCTCGAATGTGCAGGCGCGCCAAATTTAAGCTGCCCGGGGGTTGGCTCGACTTTTGTGGCTGATCAAGCTACCTTGACAAATATGGCCTTTCACAAAAATTTTGCCGCCTCCCAAATATTTTATTCAATAATATTACTAAATTAGTTTGGTAGGCGGGTTGTTTTAGATAAATTAAGTTTTAAGACATTTTTTTTTATTGTGTATATAACATTACACTATAAAATTAAAAACTAAATAAAAGTTCAAACACTACATTTTCTATGAAAAAAATAATCACAACAAACACTACAATTAGCGTGACTTATTACTGACATCAAAACTACATTTCCATCACCTGAGCATGTAAGTTGTAACTATATCGATAGCATCCACTTCATTCTTCTCAAATTCTGCATCATCAACTCTTTGAAATGGCTAAGGCTTGTCATAGTTTTCATAAATTTTATTGAATATGCCTCTCAAAAGATGTATACAGAACCCTAGTCATTCTTCACATTTTGATTCGATTCGTTGATTAGTTTTTCCACCCCTAATGTTAATCGCAGTGCTTGCAATGAATATCAAGGATTAGTTAATAGTTAGATCAATTTACTTTATCACATCATGATTAAATCTTAGTGCAAACTGCAAAGACAGTAATGTGAGATCATCAAATAACTTCACCTTGATTCTGTTTCTATTGGCATCAAAATCAAAGTTTCTGAGACACGAAGCAGATATGTATTCGACAAGAGAATCCTTACCTCGAGGAAGCCAGAACTCAACATCATCTATAAATTATTATAGACAAATTCACTCAGTTGTATTGTAATCATATTTGGTGAAAAGAACTACATGATATATGATGAGCTAAAATGAATACCATATGATTGGAATTTCATATTCCAAATGTACATAATCATCTTTCTTTTCCATAATTCGATGTGTAAATCTATCTGGTTTCGTTGATTTTATCTGCATGATGTATTATTGTGTCTGATCATAAAATAATTAAAAATCAAAACATGACATAAAATAAATAAGCAAAAAAAAAAAAAAATCAAATCAAATATCTGAACAAAAGCTTGAGGAAATGAAACCTAACTCCAAATGACATATAGTCCGACCAAAATTCTCCACCCATTCAGGTTCAGCTGATAGGGGGCCAGGTTCATGGCAGCAAGCATTTGGGCAAAATACCCCTGGGTGGGCATCATCAAGCCCATGTCCAAGAAAGCTGAACAAACCACCACATGTCTATCATTTGGTTGGCTTGTTCAATCACGATCGTCGAGTAGATCTAAGTATACTCCCTCAGAAATTCTAAATCTCTCTCTAAGATGGTCCAGCTCAGACTGAGTCATTGAAGAATGTCGATTCATGTCTAAGCCTTCAAAATCTAGAGAGGGTATGTTGGGTCGGAGCGGGGTTGTCTTGCGATGTATGGGGGGTTTCTTCTTTAGAGGGGGTCGGAGTGGTGCCAAGGTCGGTATCTTCAGGTCTGGGTGATCTCGGGGCTTCTAGGTCAACAGAAGCAATAGAGCTTGATGAGAGCTCCTCGGTCGAGATGACCTCGAGTGGAAGATGGGATGAGACTTCTGATTCAAACATATTCTTAAAAGAGGACAACCCGAGGTGTAAGGTTTGTCAGAGTTATGGTTCTATCTTACTGTTAATTGGGTCTACCATAATTTTTAAGATTTACACTATCTTATTCACTGAGTAACTACCCTCGAAAGCTCTACGTGCCCTAACAATGACATTAACATAATTTTTTTAATATAAAATCAAATATGACCCAAACACGACCTAGATGCTACTCAAGCATGACCCTTCATATATATGCATTTCTATACATACAACATGCCATAAACATCATAAATATATTAAAGCACTATATCCAAAAACCCAACATCATACCCATAAACTTAGAAAACAATATGAAAAACTCAGAAATGCATATATAGCAATAACCACCAAAAACCCAAATTCATACTGTTGGGTTTTCTAGGTCAAATCAAGATCAATTAAGCAATGAAACATGTAAATACAACAAAGTAAGAATGCGAAAAATACTCACTTTGATCGGATTTTGGATGCGTTGAACACAAAAATTATGCACCTTGATGTATTCGGCCAAGGTCTCCTTGTGTTGATCTTCAAGCTCCAAGCTTTGTGTGTTGATTCCAAGCTCAATGATTGGTTTCCCTATCACCTTTGAATGATCTCTTTAGTGTGCTAGCACTTGGAAAAATTTGCAACAAATTGTTTCCTTAACCTTGTGTGACTCTCGGCCAAGCCAAGAGAAGAGAGAAAGAATTTGGGCGTGAGAGATGGGAGAGAAGAGAGATGAGTGTGTTGTATAATCTAATTACCAAATTGAAAGTCATATACCAAAAATAATAAAATGGTAAATGTCATTCAATCCATCACACTTGTGTGTTTTACACACATCACCTACCAACAGCTTCCATCAACTTAAAGTGACAAAGTTGACTAGTGATGTGACTTGTGATGTGACTTGTGGGCCCCACTTGATTCAAAATCCGAGTGGGCCCGCAACATATCGCGGGCTCGGGTTCGCTAATTCCAAATTAACGAATTTTCTGTTGCGACGTAATTAAATCAAATTTAATTAAATAATTATGCCTAGCAAAATTACTATTCACGTCGCTAGCGAATTAATTCTAAATTAACTCGTTCGCCCGAATTAAAATCTAATTTTAATTCCGCGTCGAAATCTAATTCCGTATAATATATCGAATATATTATTTTATCGATTAATTCCAAATTAATCGTTCTCTCTCTTTAAATAGAATTTTATCCCAGATAAAATCTCTCCGCAATTAATCCTAGATTAATTTTCTCTCTCTTCTAATTAATCCCAGATTAATTATGTTCGAGTCATACGTCATTGGTGAATCTTCGGGAAACGATCCATGAGATACCTGGATATGTTGGCAGTAAATCCGGTCGTCGGACTATCTGAACACGTACGTACCTCGTACTATGTTTTTACCGATTTACAAGACATGATTGGCTTCTAGCAAAGCATCGTGCCTACCCAATTCTCCAGAAATATTATTTTAAGGAATATGTAATCTGTATCAGGCGTAGTATACATAGTATTGCGTATTGTGATCCAGTATCGGATGTCACATGCTAGGCTTGGGGCTGGAATTGTGTCTGCCATGTACGAAGCACATATCGGATCTCTGGTAACTAGTCTCTATAATCGGATAAACATGACCTAGTCATATTATCCCGATAGCTGCAGCATACAAGAGTACCAGTTCCTTATCCTACGTGACCATCATCTCCATATGACTGAAGTGATACTTCCATCTTGACATCACACCCAATACATTACGATTCTCAATATACCCAGAAGAGGCGTACACAAAATCTGTTAAAGCCCTGGACGACCAAAACCACAGTATATTGATTGTCGCAAGTATTAGCGATGTAAGTCTCAGGTTAAGACCAAATACACCTATCCTGATTCGGACTTCCATAGACACATAGTCATACTACCAATGGAATTCTGAGGGGTCTATCCAAAGCGAAGTTGTTCCCATACCATCGGTAAACACAACCTCCTATTACACTTGCATGAGTATCCAATACCCAAATATATGATAACTATGCCGTTATGCTCCCATAACACGCACAAGTGCAATACTAGTCTATTCCGCATTATCGATGTCCAATCTCGATAATACTACGACTATGAATGTTTTAATGATTAAACCTTAGTGCATTAATACTGTCTCATATCTTATTAATCCGGAACTAATCATATGAACTTTTATCATTTATATATCTTGGTAATCTAATTACAAATGATAAAAGAGCAATTTCCTTTTTCACATAGTTAATTTGTACAACAACACCATGTTCTGTACAAATAGTGATGCTATGGGTCATAATTGTCCAACACATACGACATATATTCATCCCAAAATACATTTTTAATGTATTTACTACAAGATATAGCGTGCTTATAATAGAAAAACAAAGAGGGTCAAGGTACACTTATTGTTTGTTGAGGGATGATTGACTAAAGAAGAGAGTCTGAAGTTATTGATTGCTTGAAGAACATGAATGAGAGCTTGAAGGCTTCATTTCATAGTTTTTTTTTTAATAGAACAAGCGGTAAAAGTGTTGAAAATAAAAGAATGGGCTATTTATAGGCAACTCAGGTCTATCATGGCCGTTGATTTAAAGTCGAATGCACAGATACATGCCACGTGCACAAGTCGATTTTAACCAATGAATTCAAATTAAGAGCTTGGATCGTTCAGTTTGGGCGGGCAAGTTACAGATAGTTGACATTGGTACACTTGAGGAGAGGAAGCAAAGATGATTTGATGGATATGATAGACACATTTTAGGAAGACCATTTTATCTTCGCATATTCCTATGGATGTTTCAGAACCCTATGAGCGCCTTTTCGGATAGCGATGAAAGAAAGACAATTGTCAAAAAAAGGTATTTTTGGCAGTAAGCAATGTGACCTGCCTAAATGTGGTGAAGCTTTGAGACATCTGATGTAGTGAAAATGGGGAAGACAGATGCTACCCGAGGAGGATGTTTGGGGAAGGCTTCTCGACTGAAGAATGATAGTAGTTTAATACTTAGTTGATGTGAAGTATGACCGTCCCGACCATTGTTTCCTTGTCTGCACTACCATTTTTATAAAATTTCCGGCATCAACTCACAAACTCGTTGATCGTTGATACTGAGAATTAGGGATAAATATTGATAGTAGTTTTCTTACAATCCCTTATCCCGAGGAAGGTTAGAGGGTATTGTAGTACTACACAACCAAATTGATAGAAAGGCTCAAGAGTCGAGGTAAGAGAAAGGTTGAAGAAATGACGTGACCATAATATGTGATGATGTGTTCTCCTTAAAGAATGAGTCTGAGGTAAGGTAAGTGATGATGGTACTCGACCTGACCACATTAAAGAGGTTTTTTTGGTGCTTCAAAAGTTTATTTAAACCGAGTATTATCTGTATAGGGTGAACAACCCGGCCAGATAAATGTGAAGTCTGGATTTGAAAGAGTACCATTTATCT
>SKCR01050185.1:0-39360 GCA_019454045.1 Zanthoxylum bungeanum | reverse complement strand
ATAAAATTTTATTTTCATTTAAATTTTTTATTTATGTATTTTGTGTATACATATTGTAGCAATTTTAATTTTGTGTGTTATTTTTGTATGGAAAAACACAGACGGAGCACTTAAAGTAGAGAAAGCCAATAAAACGGGGTTATCACGGAATATTGTTTGACAAAATTGTGAAGATAAAAAATCAATTCATCAGAGATGGCAGAGTAAGGAATCAACTCTTGAGACACATCTTAGTGGTATGTTCGAAGGATTTACATTTTGCCAAAAAAAAAATCACGTCGCAACTCGTAAACCCCATGTGTCACGACTCATTGACCTAACACATGAACAACCCTCATTTTAGGGTTGCGAGTTGCGATGCAGAATATACTGCCCGTCGTGATGCGTACGCGATTCCAGATCTAAAAATAACATCCGCAACTCATCTTCTTCACATCTTATCTCCATTTTCTTTATTTTCGGTTAACGACCTCTATAAATCCATCATTCAACTTGCCAAAATCCCTCAACCAAACTCATTAAAACCCACGAAATCACTTTCCAAACGAAACCCAACCCTCATTTATGCGTGTAAAGCACAAATTTGGGACTCAAGGTTCCTCCATTTACACGTGAGCTGCTCGGATTTGGGACACAAGTTTGCAAATTCGGGTACCTTCGTTCCTCTTATCTTCAATTTTTTTTGGTATTTGTGTGAATTTGTGTATTTTTTTTTTACCAAATCTGTGATTTGCGATGTGTGGTAGGATTTGTGATAAAATTGGAAATTCGTGGGTGTAGCTTTTGTGTGTTTATGTTATGGCAATTTTGTATTGTGGTTGTTGAATTCGTAGTATTGGGGGCAAAGTTTATACGGTTGTGGAATAAATTTTGAAGTGTTAGAAATTTTAGGGTGAAAAATTTGAAATTCTTGAAAATTAGGAGAAACTCGACCGAAATTTTTTTTAAAAAAATTAAAATGGCCCATAAGAGAATGCGAACCTCAGCGGCATTCTAACAAAATTTATGTCGGCACCCGCTGAGCGTCAATATGAAAAGGGGATGGGACAAAAAGTCTTGATTATGGATAGGGGTTTTGACATTAACCCCGGGCAGTTTCCCTAGATAGATAGAATTATCATCACCCGGCACTGGCATAAGCTTTGCCAACAGCATACCCCAACATGTATACCTGTAGTCCGTGAGTTCTACGCTAATGGTTACGAGCATCAGGAGTATCGGATGTTAGTGAGAGGCCAACTTGTGATGTTTGATAGATCTATAATTAACGGATATTATGGGTTGCCCGATATGAAAGTAGATGAATATACAGCGGCCATAGAGCATCTAGATATGATTCATCTAACACAAACACTTTGCATCCCCAATGTTGTATGGGATATGAGTAATAGTGGGGAATATTTGAAGATAATATCACGATATCTTAAGCATGATGCCAGGGTTTGGTTTCATTTCCTAACCCGCACATTACTGTCAGGCACCCTTATCACCAATATAACCAAAGAACGGATGATCCTGTTTTATTTTATAGTGGAGGGACATACCATTGATGTGGGTGGGCTGATATTGACCAATATAGTTTGGGCATCACGCTCTGCACAGATTGGCCTTTTATACTGCAGCCTGATCACCAATCTTTGCACACTGGCTAGAGTGCCCATCGATCCTAGAGAATAATCAATGCAGCCCACTACTGTATTAACTACTCAAATTTTCCAACAACTATGAGCAGAGAGGCCTGCACATGCCAGTTCCTCATCAACACCTGTACAGCCACAACAACAACCTCAACCAGCGCAACGACCATCGCGACCTCACTCCATGTCACATCGTGTAGATCGGTTAGAATCTCGTGTCGATTATATTTCTCAACTGCTTCAACGAATGACACACCATAAGGGATTGAGTGATGATCAGATTCCAGCCTATCCATGGGACAACAACGAGGACGACGACAGGGCTGAGGAATGAAGAAACCATGGTAACATTGTTCTCTTACCTTTCTTTTATTTTGTAATGCATTGGTGATAATGCTAGCTTTAGGTTTGGGGGTGACGTTGTTATTTTTATTTGTCTTCTCCGTTATTATTTTTTCTTTCCTGCATGTTTTTCTTTCCCTGCATGTCACATGTCTTGCATATTTTGTGTGTTTTAATTTTTGCTTGCTTTATCCCAAAAAAATGGTCTAATGATGAGATTGTTTGTCTTAGTAAAAAGTTCTAGGAAAAGATAAATGCTAATTTCACTTTTATCCTGGACTTTGAGCCTAATATCTAGGTTAGACTCGTATCCACTAAAAAATAATTCTATAGCAGTTAGATAATAAGGAATTGAAAAAGTGACTAGTTGAAATAATCGGTGGATGATGAATGACCGTTTGCCTGGATATATATTTCTGTCTACATTTATTTATGATGTGAGGATAAAAAATGAATAAAAAAACTAACCAATCTTTTACTTAGTAACTGGGCATCTTGTCTGGCCAGCAGTGACTGTTCGCGTCAAATGGTACGGCTTGAGTTAGTTAATAAATAAGCTTCTACTTAGTAACCGGACATCTTGCCTCAGTAAGCAGTGATCGTTCGCGTCAAACGGTAAAGCTTCAAAAAATATCACACCTCTCTTTACGCATATTGTAGCAGACAGAATAATTTTAGATAGTCAGGTTGGTTTGACCCATCAACTACTGAGAATTGAGACAATCTCACCTAATTAATAACTTAGAATCCAAGCTGTTTGCAGAATTATTCACACACACACTCAGAGTCTGATTTAGATACTTTGTTCAAAGGAATGGATTTTAGTTGTAGTATGAATTTTGAAGGTTCCTTTAACTTTGTTGCTAGACATTCTCCAAGGACATTGTATATATAGCTTTTATTTTTGTTTGTTTGATTTCTTTCTTTTTCTTTTGTTTTTATGTGTGATTGCATGTGCATGAAATTAACGTTTGTGGGTATCGTCACTATAAGCCCTCACGAGACTATAACTCATCCACTAGGGACACCTAGGGTTTAAAGGCTTGTTGCATACGCTAAATGCAACCGTTATCCCTACAAAAATGGCTTAGATTAATTTAGTTTTAATTGTTTATTTCATTTTGTTTTTTTTTCTCGAGGATTAGTAAAATGTTAGGTTTTGGAGTGTGATTAGCAGAAAATATATCAATTTTTACCACCCCTTTGACCAAATATTTTGTTTAGTTTTTCGGGTTTTATGAATGTTTTGATGTATTTATGTTTGTTTTACAGATAAATAAAGTTTTGGGACTCAATGGAATCAACTTGGGGCTAAAACGATGAAAAACGGACAAAAAAGGCAAAAATAGGAAATTCATTGTTCATGCGTCGCAACGCTCCTCAATTATTCCGCTGCCGACACGCATCATCACCACATCATCACATGTGTCATCACCGTGTCATCATGAGTTATGCATAATTAAATTAAAATACAGATGTATAGATTCAAATACATGTCAAACATATAATATGTGTTGGGTGATTAAGCCTTGCATCTGATACCATTCTGTTGAAGCGAATGTGGGACCCCTAGGGTCAGATCGGTGCCCGCGCAGCGTAAGTGGGTCTAACCCACAGATATCAAGCATGGGTGTAATTTTAAATAATTTAATGGAATACTATACTCAATTATGAGTGTATAGGAATAAATCGGTACTGAAGCGGAGTCCAGAAACTAAAAAACAGAAGAAAATAAAATTTGACGCACGAGTACGCTAGGCGCACGCTAAAGTGCGAGCACGCACTGTACGTGCTACAATGCGCGCTACAGTACACACGCGCACTGTAGTACTCAGACCAAATTTATTTTTTTCTTTTTTTTTATTTGATACTTTGTTAAGCATCTAAGCATCAGCTCTGTGGAAATTTTCGAGAGAGCTAATACAAGTAGGGTATTTTACCTTATTTGTTACTAATCCCCCCTAAACACTTTGAAACACTCAAAATTAATTTTTAATATCAAAACCAACATCAACACATGTTATAGAACAAAAAAATATGGTTTTCAAAATATGAAATATTTTTACAGAAACATAAATTTATTTAAAATACGCGTCTGCGTAAATTTTAAATCCAAAACAAAAACCAAATTAGAATCTCACAATGAAATGACTCATGAACAATTCTAGGTCACTCAAAGGTGGTCAAGTGATTCTAAAATGATAGTCATAGGTCCAAGTTTTCATCTAGAGTTCCAAACTTTAATTTTTAAATTTATGTCCAACATAAATATTTTGACCCAATCATAAGTATATTGTGTTTTTACTTCCACAGCATCCTAACACAATTCATTAGCCTAATTTCAGCTTTAAGTTATGTTATTATGCATCCAATACATAATTCATCACTATATGTCTCACTAATGAAGAACATAGCTTAGGAGAAAATCAAACATTACCTAGTAAGCTTGATACAAAGATCCAATCTCATTCTCCTTGTTGAAATTATTGAAGAACTTCCAAGATTTGCAAGCTTGATTCCAAGATCCAATCTTGATTCCAATGCTAGCAAGCTTCACTCTAATATCCAATCTTGATTTCTCATTGTTGAAATATTGTATAGAACTTCCAAAGCTTCTCTAAACACTTCTCTAACTTAGGTTAATCTTCAATAACTCTTGTTTGTTTTAGCTTTCTTAAGTTTATCATTCTCAAGCTCATTTAGCTTAATTAAAACCTTACTCAAGCTTGTTATTTATAGCAAAACTTAGGCAATTTTTAATTAATAAAAGTTTTAATCAACTTTTAGGTGGGATTAATCCAATTTGTCCAAATATGTATAATTAGATGTGACTAATCACCTTTGTCTACCACTTTGATTTAATCCAATTAAATCAAGACAAAGATTATCAAATGGATTAGTTCATTGTCTACTACTTTGATTTAATCCAATTAATTCAAGCCAAATATACTTATAATTATATATTTATAATTACCAAAACATCCTCAAATGGTAGAGATATTTACGAAATTATGATAAAGTCATTGTGTGATTTTGGATTAATCCAATTAATCTAAATAGATCAAAGTAAATAATCGATGTTATCCAATAACACTTTATTATTTTAGTTAATAATTATAATATTGAATATTATTTATTATAAAAAATTATAAGCTACCCAAGTGTTCAACGAGTACACTTCATATTGTGGGACTCTCTAAGTCCATACACGTTCGTCATATAAGCCTAGCTAATATGTATACAATTCGGCCACCTCCGAATTCGCGAAGAACACGAACGACCTTTTTGAATTATACAAGTTGAGGTCATCACATATTTTTAACAATCCCTCCATCGTAGGCTATCCGAGTTGTGCTTAGGAAAGATAAAATAAACCTTTAAGTTTCCAAGGCGCACATCTAATGTCGACATATCCATGATTCTTTACAACTTGATAAAAGCGATCTATCATAGGTGATTGGCTTTGGCGGCAAAGTCTTAAAAATTGGGACTTACTCACATGGATACCTAAACCCCTTATGGTATACATACGGGCCGACAGATCTTATCTTGATATGCACTTAATTAATGGGTGCATCGGTCCACACCCAACAAACATCTAGATGTCAGACCATGAAAGGTTTTTGACATACATGGCATCAAGTGTGGAGGATGTCACACAAAATCAATGTTATCTTTTAGTCAAAGGATAACATATGCTACCCGACTCGAGAAGATTCCTATTGACGGTGGTGTTAGGAATCACCTATGAGTCATTCAGTATTCACTCTAACAAATACCCACATGTCTATACGAGCTTCCCATGCTCATGGTACATCGGGTTAAACCATTGGAATCCCAATTCTAGTATACGACATGTGCTTGTCTTCTCGGTTATAGTAATTTGACCGTATTCCAAAACCAACAACTAGACATATTTACTTTAAGAATAGTTTATAATAGTAATACTGGTTTTGGAATAGGAATTTGACCGTATTCCAAAACCAATAATTCGGCTTGAGGAGGAAAACTTACCGTGGTTATGGTAAAAGATGACATGTCGAATGAAGAGTCCTGGAGAAAAGAAGCTGGCTCAGAATAAATAGAAGCCTTCATCACAAAGACTCGAGGAAGACATCGAGGAAGAGAAAGAGGGAAAAACAAAAGCACAACCGGAGGTAGATCCTCGGATGGAAGAACGTCTACCTATAAGTGCTACTAGCATGGCATAGAAGGTCACTTAAAGAAGAATTACCGAAAACTGCAATGAGAGTAGAGCCAATGCAATTTCAAACCGAAGAATAATGAATGAGAGACACTAGTAGTTGTTCAATGAGATGTAGCAATATGCTTAATGGAGGAAGAGACGTTCATTCACACCACAACCCAAGATATTGAAAGGGTGGTAGATACTGCAAAATCCTATCACGTCACTCCTCACAAAGATTTCTTCATAACGTACAAAGATGAAGACTTTGGTTCAATGAAAATGGGAAATATAAGTTCCTATGGGATAGTAGGGATTAATGATATTTAGCTGTGAAAAAATATCAAGTGTACATTAACTTTGAAGGATGTCATGCATGTTCCAAAACTTCGGTTGAATGTACTCTCGGGGATAGCCTTTGACAAACAAGGGTATGAGTGTCACTTTAGAAATGACACATAGAGAATGACAAAATGTATTATTGTTGTCGCCCAATGACATGTTTGCGACACACTATACAAGACTAGTGTGAAGATTTGTGCAGATGGTCTTAATGTAATTGAAAAAGCGACTTCTCAAAATTAATGGAGAGGGTTATCTACTATGACTAAGAATGAGCTTACCAATGATGATGCACTAGGTCCTTGCAACCACTATTTATTTAGTAAGCAACACATAGTCTTGTTTAATTTCTTTTCAAAGAGAATATCAGGGTTGCTCAGTCTGGTGTACTCTGATATGTGTGGTCCCTTGGAGGTTGATTCACTGAGCGGTAACAAGTATATTATGACTTTCAATGACAATGTTTCTCAGAAAGTGTGGGTGTGTTTCTTGAAGACAAAGGATCATGTCATATATCAGTTCAAGTTGTTCCACGCCATGATAGAGCGTGAATCACTGAATAAACTGAAGTGCCTCTGCACAAACAATGAAGATGAGTACAGTTCCAGGGAGTCCAATGTCTATTGCACAACACATGACATTTAACATGAGAGAACTGTTCCACACACCCCACAGAATAATGGTGTAGCTGAAAGAATGAACCGCACCATTTTAGAGAAAGTCGAAAATTTGATTAGTATAGCTAAGCTGCCAAAGCTATCCTGGGGAGAAGCTGTTCATACCGCCTGCTACATGATCAACATATCACCATCTGTGCCGTTGAATTTTGAGATTCCGGAGAAAGTGTGGTTTGGTAAGAATCCCTCATATTCTAACCTTAGAGTATGTATCCAAGGAGCTTAAGCAGAAGCTCGATGCAAGGTGACACGCTCAAAAAGTGATTTTTTACTCCCAAGTATAAGAGTGTGGAAGTAATAAAATAAACCAGTAAGTACGGGGTCGATTTATAGGGAATAGATTTAGTAAAATACAATAACAATTTGAGTAAAAATAAAAACGCTTGATTTGTTTGAAGTGATTGGAAAATTTTAAATTAGATTGCAATAATAAAATAAAATATTGGGGGTTATGGGATCCATTTTTAATATTTCAAAGTTAGAAATCTCACATTTTATAATATATAAATTATCATTATTTCCCAATTAATTTATTTCAGGAATTAATTATGCCTAAATATATAAAACCAACCACAAAAACGGTGATAACTTTTGTCTATAACAAATCCAGTTAGGTGCCCAATTATGCCAAATAAATAAAACCAGCCATATAGGTGGTAACAAAGTTTGTCAATAATTAATCCAGATTTAAATAGAATATTAATCATAGATTATAATTTATATATTATAATATAAGTGAGATTAATCTATATTTTCATATTAAAAGCTTCACCTTTTACCCCAGCAAAAAGAATTTAGCTACTCATAATTTGAATAAAAACACAGATAATTTTGTTACTGAAAGAAAAATAAAATGCAAGAAAGTTTTTAAAAATAAAACAGACAAGAGCTGAAATTTCACAAATTTTTAGAGAAAATTATGGACTCCCAGATGCTAAAAACTGAAGTGCCGAGCACCTCTATTTATATAGAGGTGCTCAACACCTCTTTACAAAAATTGCAAGCTGTCAATGACAACCCACGTGGATTGTGATTGATTGATTTATTATATATTATTATTATATTAATATATCTATCTATATATTTATATATATATAAAATCTTGTTGGGACCTCCAATATAATATATATATAAAATCTTGGTGAGTCCTCCAAAATATATTATATATATTATATAAATATAATAATAATAATAATATAATAATAATAATAATAATAATAATAATAATAATAATACATTTATGGGTAAATACATCATAAGCTCATTTTGTCGTCAATCTAATCACGGTGAATATTTTCCAAGTCCAATTTAAATCCAGCTGTCATGTTCTTTTTGGGCTTTCTGGGTCCTGAAATTCAGATTTCATATCCATTTTTCCTGTTGAGCTTTTGAAACAGTATTTTACCTACATAATTAATAAAAATCACAATAAAATATAAATATAATTATTATTTAACAAATATGCTAAACTAAGGAGATTAATGAAATTATAAGTGTAAAATGATTAATTTCTCTTTTATTAAGTGTACATTTTTTAATACTCATCACAAGGACTACTCCATGTATATTCCTAGGCTATAGAGATGAAGAATTTGGACACATACAGAAGAGAGTGTTGAGTAGGGGGAGCCGCAACTTGCTCCACTAGATGCTACATGATCATCCACAGATTTGGATGATGACAGACCTCCTGAAACCAGTGGACCTCAGACAATAAGATCTTAGCGAGATGTAATTCCATCAACTAGATATCCGAAATCTAAATACATTTTGCTTACTGATAAGGAGGGGCAAAAGACTTTCCCATAATGCAAGAAGACATTAAAGAATAAATTGGTGAAGAAAAATGGCAGTAGAAGAGTATTGTGCAGAGACACAATGAAGTGTATTGTGTAGAGACACAACCAACAGGTCAACAAATGTGATCACTCGGTACAAGCTAGAGCTCTGTAGAGACATAGTCGAAATATCTATCAGATGACAATCGTTTCAGATGTGGTTGGAGGAGGATAATTGATATGAATTCAACTTCATTTGGTACAACCACTATTAGTGAGTTAATGGTTTTGGTGTAACCACCCATAACCACTCAATTAGTAGACAATTATGACAATCATTCTACTAATTGTGTTGATTTAGAAGGCAAGTCATTGCCTATAAATTGAGCTCTCATTTGAGAGTTCAAGCATCCCCAATAAGAAACTCCAAATAAGAGAGCTTAGAGAGTGAAGTATGAGATTTTTTGTAACAAAGTTTGTAATCTTTGTAAATTCTATTCAAATAGTAATAGAGAATAAATTTTCCTCATGAATACTCTTCAATAGTCAGGAAATCGCAACACTTCTCTGACACGCCCGCGTAGCACCAAAAATTTTCAGAGAGCCAACAGTATTAAATACCTTAATACATTGGCTTTTGTGTTTTTATTCATATTATTTATGTGACTACAGAGTGTAAAGAAATGTATTTCTTGCTTCACTTAATTGTATTTCCTGCATCATCTATAGCGTCAGACTAAAGAACGCGATCAATTTCTTGAACAATATTTATCAACGTAATTTTGCATTTCCATTTATTCATGACACAAATCTCATGTGAAAAGTTATCTCGCAGCGACAACATGCATGCAGCAGCTAATGAATTCGGTAGTTGAGGAGACAGAGTAGTTACCAAGGTCACGTAAGCTTTAAACAAGAAACGACATCGTGTGACTGATTTGTGGACCAACTCCGTGATTGAAGATATGGTATAGTGCTCAGAACAGACCTGCTACCTAGCGAGGGACCGGCTCATGTAATTGCTTTCGGCCAATTAATTATCTTTATATTCGTATTTATTTAGGCTATTAAAGCTGCTAGGCTCGTATCCCAGTGATAATTGTTGAAGATATGAATGAGTTCAAATCTCGATATGACACAAGTTTCATTATTTTTAAAAAATTATAGATATATAAACAATTTATTCCATGATAAAATCAATAATAGGAAATAAGAAGCTCTCAAAATATGACTACATGACAAGCCATTCAAAATATCTCCAACTTCCTTTCAACTAATTATTACCCTACATGCCAAAAAGTTAAAATTGCAAAGAGAAAACGAACATTGCTCCATTTGTACGGTCAGAAGTCTCCCAACTGATGATGATAGACGTACGTTTCTTTCACGTATTTATATCAAGAATAGCACATGGCATTTTCAACAGATTTTGTCCAGCTAATTGAAGAAAAAGTAAAAGCTTGGTTCAAGTGTGTGATTATCTCAGCTGTCTATGACTTCTAGAGAAACAACACAATCATTAATCAACAGGTGTTAGCTTACACAGTGAAGATACTCATATTCCATAAATATATATATATATATATATATATATATTTGGGTTTGATTTTTGACAATAACGTGAATCAATAAAAAACACATGTTCTCAAAATCGTCAGGTATGATTGTATCAATTTTCGGGAATTATTCTTATCTCTTAGAAGTCTAGTCTAGGGTGGTAGGAAAGTTTGAGTCTATCTCAGTCGGGTAGACTTTAGTCATGGGCAAGTTTTACACCTCCGGCCGACTAAAAGTCCGAGTTTGGCTCGGGTCCTATTTTTATTAATAAAAATATTTTTAATTATCTAAATTAATTTTTAATTCTAAATACATATATTTATAATTAAATTTTTAAGATCTAATCCAAAAAATACTAAAAATATTGAAATTCTTGAATTTTTTTTTTTCACTTTGAAAGTATTGGTGGATGGATTTGAGTCACCAATTGAAGGCGGTGAAAGTTTAATTAAAAGTGAAGTAAGAAGAGAGTGTTGGGTTTTACCTGTTATAATTCGGACTGGTACAAGAATCCGGATACCGATTATAATACGGGCTATACTCCCTCCTGCCGAGTGGGTGATTGGTTCTGCAAGTGTGAATGACTTTTCGTTGGTTAGAATCCTCCTCGCTTTAATACTCAATGATTTCTAATAAATGTTTGATGTTGTTTCTTGTAATTAATGATTCATTTCGTCCAAAAGAACCCTTACTCCTACGAGGTTTATGATATTTACAAGGTGAATAGTGTTGAGGTGTCATCCATCGGTTGACACATGTCCACTTGCATGATGTGCACATGGCATATGACATTTTTAAATACGAGATTTAGTGTTTTAACACCTATAATTATGCATGTGAAATTATATTTTTGTATCAAAGTGAGTGGGTTGTCATTAAAGTTCACTATCTCGTGAGGAATTAAATATTGACGTGGTGATCGAAATAGGCCCGAAGTGGTCTTTTGGATTACAAAGTGATACTTTCTCTGGGGTGGATACACTCTAGAGGATTCTTTTCTCCGAAAGAATAGATATCTATTTCGGAATTAGTTCTTGCCTCGGAGGGTGTCCCTCCAGAGCGGGTTGACCCCGGAGACTAGATGTTGGAAGGTATTCCAAATCCTATGTCTAGTAGCACGTACAGTTGTGAAATGACATATGTCTTTCCCTAATTGAACCAATCTTTGTCTGCGGTAGGCCCACTTGTAGTAGCTTGCGGAGGAAGATTCATTTATATTATCGACGTGTGTCCTTCATGTCAAGGCTAAATTTGCACACCTATGCCCATGACGGGTTAACCCGAACCCGATCCAGCCATGTCATCATGACATTATCAAGGGAAATTAATCCTTTGATGATTATCACATGTGCATAGGAAGTAAAAACTTCACATGCAACCACATTTTGGCTTTATATAAAAGAAAACTAAAGGTGATACTGAAAAGATGATGATAAGAAATAAAAAGAAACACAACAAAGTGAGGATTCCGGTAGAACAAGTAAGAAATTATGTTGTGATTATTACATGATTTGGTTCATTTAGTATGATCAAAATCAATAACTAGTAATACATGATAGGTATATATTTTTTAGGATTTTGATGCATTTCCCATAAACTTTGAAGATATATTTGTTCCATAAATGCATGTTATATTTTCTAACATTGGTATCATAGCTTTGATGCATGTATTCTTGTTAATTTTCACAAAACATTACTGATCATGTATGAAAAATGAAGAACATGCAATCTGTTTTCATTTTTTCCACAATGATTTTCGTCCAATTTTGGGCCTTAATTTCTTACTCTATAAAATGATTAATAACGTGTTCTAAGTTGTGTTGAAAACTAGGACATGTGATCTTTAATTAGGTAAATCATTTGTACAATTTAGATTAAAACTGAGTAATATATGAATTCTAGAAGTTGGTTAGTCAAATATGATTTTTCCCAAAAAAATATTCTCAGATGACAAAAATGACATGTCATCTGTATTCTTTATTATCGGATGACATGTCGTCCAACCTTAGTAGGAAAACAAGGGCAGATCATATGACATGTCATACGGACAACACATACCTGAACAATATGTCGGTTGATAGTTCTAAAAAGGCGGATACTGTAGAGAAACTGACATGTTGGTTATTTACATTTTAAGCAACCGACATGTCATATGCATGCACAAGGATGAGATGACATGTTATCTATTTTGTGTAACTTTCACATGTATTTGTGTCATGAAGGCGCGTGAGACACCTGTGACGCGCGTTGGATCTCGTGGGAGTGTGTGACAACTCGTGTAACACGTGCTTGCATTGATTTCTCCGTTAATTTTGATCTGTCATGATTGAATGTCCACTCTTTTTTTACATTAGTTTTCTAATTATTGTAATCCGCAATGATAAATTCGTTTTATCACATAAACTTTGTGTTTATGTATTTTATTGAATATCCTTGTTATATTTATTGTTGTCAATGTGTTTTGTGTTTTCATTACATTGATTTATCCTTGTATTTGGTACAGGAAAATTATAGTGAGACAACAAAAAACTGTAAGAAGGGTTATGGTATTCGAACAGTGAGAGAGAATAAAATATATGTTGTTTGAATTGGATCGATACCGGATGAGTGAAAGAGATGATATGATCTCTCATATTATCACATTAAATAACATGTTATAAAAGTCAATTTGGGAAGATAATTGGATAAGGCGGCCTAATAGACTCAGATTACTACGTAACACTCTCACTAAGATATGACAAATACGGCTGACTGATATTTAGGAATCAATAAGACTAGATGTACAAGACATTAATATTCAGTATAATGTCACATTAAAGAGATTTATAGTTGAGTATACGAGACATTGAGTAAAAAAGACAGCAACTCCTATTATATCCACAAGTTGTCATCGTGGTCCTAAATTTATTTCAGGATTTCCATGGTTGTCAAAGATCCAGTATAAGTTGCCTCCGAAGCTTAAAGATTCATTCCCTAAGACTATAATTACTCAGGACACTAGCAATGGAAAAATTCTCAATGTTATATTTTAGTTTTACTTAAAATTTTATTTTTATTATTATTTCACTGCATGTAAATAATATTGCTTTCATTTCTTTATGGATGGATGTTTTATTTTAAATTTAGTTTTAGTATTTAAATTATATTGTGAAACATACATTGATTTTCTAATGATAAAAAAAGTTTTAAAATGTTTATATAATTTTTAGAACATGACTTTGCATGGTCAATTATGTTGATAATATTTTCGCATTGGGTCCTTGGATGATGATTAGACACATAATGACTTTTAGACTTTAAACCCATTGTAAAATTTTATTAAACATAATATGTTTCTTGACAAGATGATTACATATAATGCAAAGCATTAATAAATGTTCATAAATGTCTATAAAAAACTTTGTGTTTCACATGGCTTTTGCAACAAAACACGTTGTCACCGAACTCAATAACTGTGAGAAATTGAATGGTGACTACTTTGAAATATGGAGTATGAAAATATAGTCAGTGTTCGAAGAACAAAAGGTTCTTGAATCCCTAATCATGAGCATGGAATAACATGTGGAAGGTACCACGACCCAACACTGGCGAAAACCATGAGTCCCATAAAGCTGGGAAGTCCCCACTTCTCGCATTACATTGCTAAGTGATAAATGATCAATATATTTATTTTTACCGCCTCTCTATCTTGTATTTTATGTGTTATTTCGAGGTTTATGAGCATTTTGATGTGTTTTGAGTATGCTTTGTAGGTCTGGATCATAATAAGACCAACACAGACTTATCGAGTGAGGAATCAGTAAAATAAGAGTGAAAACGAGTTGTCTTCTATGATCCATAATGCATGTCGCGACGCACCATAGTGTAATTTCAAGATAGAATCTATAATTTATTGCGTGTCATGACGCATGTCTATGAGTGTTATAATACAGCGCAGAAGCATCCAGCATCACGACGCGGGTCCATGCACGTCTCGACAAGACCTATATTCATGATACGAGAAGAGTTGGAATTTCTCAAGAAGAAAAGCTCCCATAAGCCTCATTCAAAGAACAAGTTCGTTGTAACCCTAAAGGAGGATACTTTTGGAGACCGTAAAGTAGAGAAAAATACCTAGAGCAAGTTAAAAAACAAAGACTCAACTCTACCTGAAGATTGAAGTAGAGGATCTCGTCACGAGTTCTTTCTTCCATTTTCTCTTATAGTTTATATTTATGAGTTCTTGTTTTATATTAATGAATAGTTTGTGTATCATGACAATTATGTGTAAGTAATTCATTACTCTAGGGTTGTAATGGACTTTAAGCACAATTGTTAATTAAATTTGCATCCTTTTATTCTCTTGGGTTTGTTACTAGATTGTTTATTATTCTATATTTTTAATGTGTTTTATTGCCTGAATACCAATAGAATATATGTGGCAAACATCAAGGAACTTGGAAAAAGGAATTTGGGTTTAGCCTTGGGAATTAATAACACATGATTGCGTTTATTGAATCAATTTTCGCGCATGATAGGAATATACCTGCAGGACATGCGTAGTCAATATTAAAACCTGAACTTAATGAATTTAGCTTAAAACAATTATCATAGGAATATAGATAATTGAATTAAGTTAGGCGTTTCTACCTACCCATCGAAAACGACTGGTAGACAATTTAGTGTTATAGGTTAATAATCCTTAACAATTACTCAATTGAATGAAAAGAGCATAAATATTATTTTCATGCTTAGGTGAAGTTGCAACCCTAGGTTCTTCTCTCGCATAAGGTTTTCGAAAGTAGTTTATTTTCTATTTACTTAAATTTTCAGTTATTTAAATTAATCAAACTTCACTTAATTAATTATTTAGTTTTAATAAAGTATGTTTATTTATAATATTAATAGGATAAATATTAAAGTCCATGTGGGTTCGATATCTTATATACTACTTGAGCTATATATGGGCTTGCATAACGTGTAAAATAATGATCATTAAGTAGCATGGATAATGACATTATGAAAGAGTTTGGAAAGTTTGACCTAACTAAGGACATTTGGAGCCGAAATATTCAGTAGTACGTATATAACCAAACTGAGGTCACTCACGATAAAGTTTGACACATATAAAAAATGACCAGAGCTTATAAAGACAACGTTCTATGAAAAATGTCACACATGATCAGTGAACTAGAAAATATTATTTCAAGTCCAAGCTGTCATTCCTTCTCTTCTACACATCTTGGAGAATATGCAGATGCATTAGACCCCACAATGAGCACATCAATACTTTGGATGATGTTAAATGCCACTTGAAATTAGAGAGTGATTGCCTCTAGGATGCCAAAGTCAAATGCTGATATGTATAAGACAATAACTAGCAAGCTTGGTGGTAGGCCACAGTCAGGGAAGGAACAAGATTCTTCCAAGTCATGAAAGAAACAGAAATCAAATCAACATGGGAAGGAAAATGACATCTAGACTAACATGGAAAAAGCTAAGTGTTATAATTATGGCAAGAAAAGTCATTTTACATGTGACTTTATTGAGTCTAAGAAGGCTCAAACACTATGGGCCATGCTGCGAAGGATAGAGATGCCTTCGTGAAATTTCGACGAATTTCACTTATAGCGAAACAAATATACATTGACACCAACTCACGAGTTGAAGTCAAAGGAGTGGACACATTCAAGTTGGTCATGCATGATGGAAAATTTTACTCCTATATGATATATTGTATGTTCCACAGATTCATCGAAATTTAGTTTCTGTGTTGGTTTTAGTTAATCCAAGTTTTAAGTTGATCTTTCATAAATTTGGTGTTGATCTATACTTAGATACAAAGTACTATGGTTCATATTTTTTCTGGAATATTTATTATATTAAATATTGAATACTTTTAATCGTAAAACTAGTTTTTCCTTAGTTACTTCATTTATTAATAGTGATAATGATGTAAATATGTGGCATACTAGACTTTCCACATTGGCCAACAATAAATGCCTATGTTAACCAAAGAGGGTCTCCATAGAGACATTAACAAGGTAGATTTGTTTACCTGTGAACATTTTATGGTCAAAAAAACTACAAAAAAAAAAAAACCATTTGGAAAATAAACTAAAGCATAATTTCTATTACAATGAATTCATTCAGATATCTGTGGTCCAATGAATGTAAGGAAAAAGCACGGAGCAATTTATTTCATCACATTCATAGATGATTTCAAAGGTTTTAGTTATGTTTATTTGATTGCTCATAAATCTGAAACATTAGATTATTTTAAGAAGTTGATGAATTTGACGAAAAATCAATTAGACAAGAAAATTAAAGTACTATGCACTGACCGTGGTTGTGAATATTTATCAGATCAGTTTAGAGAATTATTTGATGAAAAAGAAATTAGTCGTCAGTTGACTGCTCCCACTATTCCACAATAAAATGGTGTTGCAGAAAAAAGAAATATATCTCTTCTTGAGATGGTTAGTCCATGATGACACAAACGTATTTTTCTATAACCTATTGAGGTGATGTATTATTGACTGCTACATATATACTTAACTGTGTGCCTTCAAAATCGACTACCATAACACTATATGAGTTATGGACATGTTGAAAACTAGATCTTCACTTTCTGAACCTTGGGGTCATGCGGCCTATGTCCATGTACGTTCTCACAAGCATGAAAAATTAAGCCCAAGAGGAAAAAATATCTTTATAAGATACTCTGAACAATTAAAAAGATGTGTGTCCATAGGTGAGCACAAAATTGAAGATGTGATAGAATTTGGATCACGAGATATCACATTCTTAGAAACTGATTTTCCTAAGTATGGAGAGATAGGTCAATATTTATCTCTTTATGAAACTTCGGGTCTAATGAATCCCATAATTAGTGAACACTCAAGTTTACCTAATTCAAGTGGGAGAAATTTGAGAAATGATGATGAATTAGTTTCATATGAGTCTCAAAATGACAATGAATCAGTTTCACATAAGTCTCATATACGTAATCCAAGTGGGAGTGATGTACATGATACAAGCGGGAGTAATGGACAGGATCCAAGTGGGAGTAATGCACGTGCTCCAACCGTAATCTCAATTACGACATAGTAATAATGTAGACATTCCTCGACGTCATTTCGATATCGAAGTATAGGCTTTTATGATTTTACCTCAAATTGATAAAGAGCCAAGAAATATAAAAGAAGCTCTACTAAGCACAAATAGATGAAAGCAATGGAAGGAGAAATGGAGTTACTGAGATCTAACCAAGTTTTGGAACTAGTTGATCTACCTAAAGAATGCAAAGCCATTGGGAACAAATGGGTTCTCAAAATAAAGTATAATACTAATGATAATATCAAAAGATATAAAGCACAACTGGTAGCGAAAGGGTATACACAACATGAAGGAATTGACCGATGAGACTTTTCACCTGTTGTAAGGTTTACCTCAATTCTCTTAATTTTGTCTATAGTAGTAAGTATGGATATAGAATTACATCAAATGAATGTAAAGACTTTTTTAGCAATGAGGAACTCGATGGAGAGATCTACATGGAACAACTTGTAGGCTTCATAAATGAAAATGAAAAAGAGAAAGTATGTAGACTACTTAAGTCTATTCGGTCATAAGCATTTATCTAGATAATAATATACATGATTTCACAATGATCAATGAGGAACATTGTGTATACACCAAGAGAGATAAAGATAAGTTTGTTATCTTATCTTTGTATATGGATGCTACACTTATAGCCGAAAAAAATAAGAGTTTATAAAATGCATCAAATGATGGCCATCATCTAACTTTCAGATGAAATATATGGGTGAAGCTGCATATATTCTTGGCATTAAGATCTAAACATATCATTCAAAGAAATTTCTAGCTCTTTCACAAGAGCCATACATAAAGAAGATTCTTGAATATTTTCAAATACAAGCTTACAAACCCTTTGATACTCCTATCATAAAAATTTAAGCTTTAAGTCGTAGATTGTGTCCAAATGCTCCACAGGAAAAGGAACAAATGAAGAGATTTCCTTACACAAGGGCAATTGGAAGTTTGATGTATGCAATGACGTGTACGGGACCTGATATTTGTTTCATTGTTGGAATGGTAACTAAATACCATTATAATCCAATTTTAGCGCATTGAAAGTAGTTAAAAGAATATTACTTTATTTAAAAATGACAATCGATTACCCATTATGCTATCAAATGAATGATCTCCGATTACAAGGTTATATAATTGTTAATTAGATAGGAGATTTAGATGAGAGAAATCTACCTTCAAATTTATTTTTCTCAATGAACAATGGTATCATATAGTAAGAAACAATCATGTATAGCCTTATTCACAATGGAGGCTAAATTTGTGGCATTTTCATCTATAGTACAAGAAGATGTATGGTTGAAATGTTTTTGGATCATTTGGGAATTGTAAATGATGCTTATGATCTACTATTTGTCAATTGTGAGAGTGAAGCAATGGTAACTTGTAGAAAGACCTCAAATTTCACTGTAAAACCAAACATTTAGATACCAAATAGAACTTTATAAAAGATATAATTGCACGAAAATAAGATAACATAAAGTACATTTTTATGCTAGCAATGATAGCATATCAACTAACCCATCCTTAGAGATGTCTTCATTGGACACATAAAATCTCAGGGATAAATTGGATGTTAATGTACTTACATCTCATGATGTATTTATTTTCCCAACAATGTTTTCTAAGTATAATGTTTATTGATATGTGTAATCAATACTTGCATGTTAAAATATTTAGTACATTATATCATTTGTTGGTATGAAAAGTATGTATGACGAATAAATGATTGGCCCTCTCAAATGAGCAATCGCCACTATTACTTTGTAATAAGAGGAGATGAGATAATTTTTTTAAGCTTATTATCATAGTGATAATTTTGAAGAGCTCAAACTTAAAAATTAAGAAATGTCATCATGTTGGTAAATCAATTTTACAACGTCACTTTCTCTGTGATATGACCTAATGGTGAATAAATATGTTTCACCTTATTTGTCTTAATGCTATATATGAGTTAGGTATTTTTATTGTCTGAACTATCATCTGTACGTTATTTTTATGTGACATACGTTTCATGACAAATGAGAGAATATTGTAACACATGTTGTCATACCATGTGTACAATTGCGACTATTAAGAGTAATTCAAGTAAAGATCTTTAGGGTCTCACACAATCTTGATATTGTGTGAGACCCTAAAGATCTCACGTTGTACCGTTTAGACTTGAGTCTACTTTTCAAAGCTTAGATTTGAAGATCGTTGTGTTACTATAAGAGCATGAGAGATTTGATCCAATAAAATATTTCGAAGAAAGTGAATTGAATTGAGGTTGAAAGATTCGAGAAAAGAGAAAGATCATTATATGATTAATATCACTTTGATTTGTATTCACTGATCGACCAATTATGTTGTCATGTGTAATCAAACATGACAGTGAATACAAAATATATATGACAAATAGAAGAGATCGAGAGAAGTGCAATGTGATAAATGATCGAGGCTATTGCTTATTTTATTGAAAGACATTGCATATTCGAGAAGCTATATACTCCTAACAAATGTATAGCAAATGAGTTTTCGATGTATACTAGTCGCACAACATAATTATTAAGTATGAATTATTCTTGTAGAAATTAAGAAATTTGTTGAGCCCATCATACGTGAGTGAGAAATATTGGTAGATTGATCCGGGTCACCAATGATGGGTCAACCCGAACTCGATCCAGCCATGTCATCATGACATCATCAAGGGAAGTTAATCTCTTGATGATTATCACATGGGCATAGGAAGTAAGAAAAATTCCCATGCAATCACCTTTTGGCCTCCTATAAAATGAAGCCAAATATGATTATGAAAAGAATATGATGAAAAACAAAAATAAAAACAAAACAAAGTGAGGATTCTCTACAAAACACTTAAGAAATTATGTTGTGATTATTACATGATTTCGTTCATTTAGTATTTGATCAAAATTAATGACTAGTAATACATGTTAGGTTTATATTTCTTAGGATTTTGATGCATTTCCCATAAACTTTGAACATGGATTTGTCCCATAAATACTTGGGATGTTTTCTAACAATAAGTATTAAAAAATTCAAAAAAATAGTTGTTTTTTTTTAAAAAAATTAAAATTAAAAAGCTTAGTTCGGCTCGACAAACAAGCTCGTGCCCGACCTGTTATTACACCTAACCTGATCAATGGTGATTTGCCAAGTGAAATCTAGTATCTATAAAAGTAATAGGAGCGTTTGAATTTTCTTCTTGATGATGATGAGGATGATGATGATTGTTACTTTCAACTAATAAAACATTTTATAACAGTGATTGCGGCTAATGAATATGATTGCATCTTACCATTCTCTCCCCTATGGTATTTAATTTTTATCAATTATTCCGTATCATATTTAAATTATCCGACATTATTAGAAAAACAGGATATCTTGATGGTACCCGCTCTATCAAAAAAGAGATTTCTTGATAGAAAACTCAAGTGTTAAGAATTAGGGTGTCTAGAATTCTTGACAGAGTTTTTGCTGTCAAGAATTCTTGAAAGATTTTTATAACATATTATTTCTCTATCAAGAATTTTTGAAATTTTTTGACAGATTTTGTCTATCAATAATTCTTGACATAAACAAATCTGTCAAAAAAATCTGTCATGAACACATGGCATATTAATATGATAGATTTGTTTCTATCAAGAATTCTAGGTGGGAAACAAAATTTATAATTTTCATGACATATCTTTTTGGCATATTTATTTATGTCAACAAAATTTATAAACTTAACTCTACCCAAAACTAGCATGTCTGTCAAACTACGATCATTCTACAAGGATTAAAAAATATTAAATATGTCTTGAAACAGATGATGCTCAATCCAAATGAACTTCATCGATTCCTTGAAAATATGCTTTTTTTCCATTAAACTATAAATATAAAAATCAAGTTAGAATTATATTTATAAAAAAAAAAGATTAAAATAAACATATATATTCGTTATAGACTAAGAAAAACAATGTGTATATTCATAAGAACGTTCGAATGCGTCTTCAAACGCAATTCGAACACAGACCTTCTGACTTAGTTCGTTCAAACGCGTCCTAAATGCAACTCGAACGTGAACTCTCTGGAATCATTCCGTTCGAACACGTTCTCGAACGCTATACGAACGTGAACTCTCTGGAAACATTTTGTTTGAACGCGTTATCAAACGCTACATGAACGTGAACTCTCTGGAACACTTCATTCAAACGCGTTATCAAACGTAACACGAACGTACACACACTGGACAGTCTCGTTTGAACGTAGATACAAACGCGACACTAACGAAATAGTCCTGGAATTATTATAAACTGTAAAGACTTATATTAATATTAACTTAGTTAATCATATACTGAATCACTATAATCTTGGTAGTATAGATTTAAGTTATGATTAGGTTGTTCAATTATCACAAGCATACACTTAGTGATAAAGTTGAAAATTTTATTGTGTGTTGCATACTTGGTTGAGAATTAAAAGTGTAATTTTACACAAGTAATTCCATCCAATCTTGATTGACACTTACACATATATCTACACATATCGTATTCATTTTGTGCTATTTAAGAAGTGTAATACTGAGTTTGAATTGCTAAAAGATCTCATTGAAAAAGTGTTTAAAGAATATTCTATCAAAAAGGCGATAAGAGCCTAAGTGGTCAGGAATTTAAGTTGTTACTCCGGACCCCCCTCGTCCTCTGGGAATATTCGTTTATTCATTTTTCTAAGGAATCTTTAGTTGAAATTCAAGGACTTGTGTTTATTGGAACCACCGTCCAATAGAACAACAAGTGGTAACTTAGTATATCACTTTAAAAAAGATCATTTGTTGATCGTTGTGCAATTTGTCTTTTGTAGACCTATTGACCCCTGTTGATTTTTCCAAGCGGAAACATCATAGTACCAGTCTCTCATGGAGAAAATCCGAAGAAGTTTGGTGGAGCAAACTTCAAACAGTGGCAGAGCAAAATATTGTTCTACCTGACAACTCTGCAGTTGGCTAAGTACCTCAAAGATCCTCCGGGTCCTGTGGATGGTGAATCAGAGGCAGCCAAGGAACTGCAAGAAGAGACATGGTCGTCTGGCAACTTCGTATGCAAGAACTACCTTATGGGTGGTCTTGAAAATACCATGTACATTGTGTACTAAGGCATGTCTTCTGTGAAGATTCTCTGGGAATATCTCGAGAATAAATACAAAACCGAGGATGTCGGACAAAAGAAATTTGTCGTAGGTAGAATGATGTCTCAGTTGGGTGAACTGCAGTTGATCATTCATGAAATACTGGATGAAGGAATGAAACTCTGTGAGACGTTTCAGGTTGCCACCATAATTGAAAAGGTTGCCTCCATCATGGAAGGACTTCAGGAGCTATCTGAAACATAAAAAGAAGCTGATGAGCCTTGAAGACCTTAGTGTTCGATTGAGAATCGAGGAGGACAACATGATGTCCGAGAAGGCCAGCTACAAGATTATGGAGTCTAAGGCCAACATCATTGAGGGTGTGAAGGGTAGCAAGAAAAGAAACAGTGGAGCTGATTCTTCCTAAGCGAACAAGAAGTTCAAGGGGAAGTGCTACAATTGTGAAAAAAATGGTCATATGACAAAGGACTGTAGAAACAAGAAGTCTCCGGACAAGGGCAAGAAAAATGAGCCTTTGTCGCTGAAGATGAGCAGTTAACTGATGAGATTTCAGAAATGAACCTCTCAGCAGTGGTAACTGAATCCAACTTGGTTGGGAATCCGAGAGAATGATGGGTAGACACTGAGGCTACTCGTCATATCTGTGCAGATAGCAAGATGTTTTCCTCGTATCAGAAGGTCGATGGCGGCGATCATCTGACAATGGGAAACTCGTCTACCTCTAGAATGGTTAGACAAGGCACAATGGTTCTGAAAATGATATCCGGAATGGAGCTTACATATAAGAATGTTTGCATGTTCCAGATATTCGGAAGAACTCGGTCTCGGGTTTGTATTTGTTTCTGACAAGATTATATTGACCAAAATGATGTCTATGTAGTAAAAGGATACCTCGCTGAGGGCCTTTTCAATGACTGTCAATTGTGCTGTTAATAAAGCTGAAACTTCTGCTTATATTATTGAATCACAAAATGTATGGCATGAGAGGTTAGGACATGTTAATACAATGCGTACATTAATTAACATGGACATTATACCTAAATTTGCATTGATAGCCAACATAAGTGTGAGGCATATGTTGAAGTAAAAATACATAGAACATCATAGAACGAAGTTCTGAACCCTTGGAACTTATACACACTGACGTGTGTGACATGAATATTATGCAAACAAGAGGCGGTAAAAAGTACTTTGTCACTTTTATCGATGAAAGCACAAGATTTTGTTAAGTGTATTTGCTGAGGAGCAAAGCTGAAGCTATTAAGAGCTTTATACACTGAGAACGAAGTTGCAAATCAACTTGGCAAGGAAATCAAAAGAATCAGGAGTGATAGAGGTGGTGAATATGTTTCATCATTCGGTGAATATTGTTCTGTGCACGAAATTATTCACGAAACCCTTGCTCCTTATTCTCCTCAACAAACGGGATTGTTAAGTGCAAAAAACGAACGTTGAAGGAAATGATGAATGCCATGTTGACTAGTTCTGGTTTACCTCAGAACTTGGGGGGGAAAGCCCTGCTTTTCGCTAACTACGTTCTGAACAAGCTTCCTCACAGGAGATTGGACAAGACACCATATGAGTTGTGGAAAGGTTATGTACCTTCCTACAAATATCTGAAAATGTGGGGGTGTCTTGCCAATTGCCAAGGTGATGGTTCCTAAACCTAAGAAGGTGGAATAGGACGACTGTATATTTTATGGATATGTTTGCAACAGTAGTGCGTATCGATTCTTGGCACACAAGTATGAGATTCCTGACATCAATCCAAATGTGATGATTGAGTCAAGGAATGCAATATTTTTTGAAGAGACATTTCCTTGTAAGGAAAGACAAAGAAGAGAGTCTCTCAAAAAGACATGTTGATACTGTCAAGGTTGACCAGAGTCAGATCTGATTTTCTGACATATTTGTTAGAAAATGAGCCTCAATGCTATAAAAAGACAATGTCTTCTCTGGAGGCACCTCTGTGGAAAGAGGCTATGAACAGTGAGATTGATTCAATCCTACAAAACCATACTTGGGAGTAGGTTGATCTTCCTCCAGGTTGTAAGCCACTAGGCTACAAATGGATATTCAAACGGAAGATGAAAATGGATGGATCAATAGAGAAGTACAAGGCGAGGTTTGTCATAAAAGGTTATAGACAAAAAGAAGGCCTTGTTTACTTTGACACCTATCCACCAGTGATTCGTATCACATCGGTAAGAATGCTTATAGCCATAGCAGCTATATTTGGTCTTGAAATACATCAAAAGGATGTAAAGACGTCATTCTTGAAAGGTGAATTGGATGAAGAGACTTAAATGGAACAACCAGAAGGGTTTAATGTTCCTAGATAAGAACAAAGGTGTGCAAACTTGTAAAATCCTTGTACGGATTAAAACAAGCACCTAGACAATGACATGAGAAGATTGACAAAGAGATGTTGTCAAATGGGTTTAAAATCGATGAGTGTGATAAATGTATATACACCAATCAACTCAAGAATGATATGTCATTGTATGTCTCTATGTAGACGATATGCTGATAATTGGTAATAATCATGAGTTGATTCAGTCTACCAAGAAAGTGTTATCCAGCAAATTTGATATGAAAGATTTGGGAGTAGCTAACCTAACTCTTCATCTATCAAAGAATACTGGCTTAAGCATATCGCAATTAAAGTATTCAAGGATCATCGGAAGTCTGATGTATCTCACGAATTGCACACGAACTGATATCGCTCAAGCTGTAAATAGGCTTAGCAGATATAGTAGCAATCCAGGACATAACCACTGGAAAGCCATAGTAAGTGTTTTGAGGTATAAGAAACTTCAAAACATGGGCTACATTACGAGAGATATCCTGTTATTCTAGAGGGATACAGCGATGCTGACTGGATATCTGATACAGTGGATTCCAAATCTACGGTTGGATTTGATTTCACACTTGGTAATGCAGCCGTGTCATGGAAATCCTCGAGGCAAACATGAGTTGCCCGGTCTACTATGGATTCAGAGTTCATAGCGTTAGACAAAATATCGGAAGAAGCGGAATGGCTTTGAAACTTCCTGGAGGATATTCCTAGTTGGGCCAAATCGGTGCCAGCGATTAGCATATATTGTGAAAGCCAATCGGCTATTGGGAGAGCCCAAAATACAATGTATAAAGGTAAGTCTCGACACATACGTCGGAGACATAATACCATAGGTCAACTGCTCTCAAGTGGCATAATAACGATCGATTATGTCAAGTCGAAGGAAAACCTAGCGGATCAACTAACTAAAGGTTTACCTCGAGAGCAAGTTGAGAAGTCATCGAGGGGAATGGGCTTGAAGCCTATAAATTAAGAATTGTCACGTGGTGGAACCTAACCTAGCTGACTGGAGATCCCAAGATCTAGGTTCAAAAGGGACAACTGAAACTTTATGCAATTCAAAAAAGCACTGAAGAGTATTGTACTCTTTCCCATTCCGATAATGACGATGAGTCTGTCTGTCATTGGTTAGGATAAGCTAAGGCTTTTAATGATCACTATATTAGAGATGAGTCCTAATGGGGTAAAGACAGATTACCTCTTCATAGTAGATCACCTATTTCAAGTAAGAGTGAGGCCGCTTCCATGGGAACTTTTAAAGGCGGGTTACCCTAAAGTGCTTGATGAATCATGGACCGTTGTTCAGGGCTGAAATGAACACAACCGTAGAATGGGAAAATGGTCGAAGTAAAGCTGTGTGTTGGCAGTTGTCTTGGTTTACACCAACGGCAGAACAGTTCAAGACTATGGGTCACTGGTTTGCAAGTAAATCCGATTGTCACTCACTAGGAAAGGTTCAAGGCGAAAGCTACCTATTTCGATGCAGCTTTAGTTCATGGTAACTCTCTCAAGTGTCTCCATGAATTTGAAGAATTGTGGGGGATTGTTGGAAATTCTTCTAAATGTTCATTAAGGGTAAATCTGTCCTTTTGTTGCATTGGGTGCTTGTGAGGGGTACAACCTTTGGAGGGTTGCACCCCACCCCAAGGGTGCCCTATTGGCACCCTTACATGCCTTATAAAAGAGGCATTATATCCAATACAAAAGTAACAGAAAAGATATCCGAAATTTGTGAGTCATTTGTGTTTTTGGTTTTTGAGAGAGAGTTCAACCATTTCCTAGTTTGTATACTTGTCAAAGAGTGCTCATTGGACAAGAAGGAACCAAGTTATCATGGGAGAACATTGGCCAATTGTGAATCCGTAAAGCACTGTGACGGGGCCAATAAGTTCTTAAGGACAGAGGATTATCTCGACTTGGATTCATAAGGTTTTTCTTAATTTTCAAGTTTTAAGGTTTTCTAGGGGTTATGCATATTAGATACAATTTTCTGGTTTGAATTGTTTGTTTGCATGTTATTTATTTGATGTTTAATGACACTAAATTACAACAAAAACTGATTGTTTCATCATGATTAAGATCAGTTTTTAATAAAAATTTTGGCATAGTGAGTTGTCTCCTGGTGGTCATTTTCCTCCTGTTACTGTATAATATATTTTCTTAATGTAATACAATATATTAATGTAATATTATTATTTTATGTTAAATTATCATATAATATTTTTTATTAATTTATTTTTAATTAATTATTTCTAATATTAAATTTTAATTGAAAAATTAAAATATAATTTAATAAGAAATCAAATAAAAAAATACAATACAATATAATTACTAACCGATAAGCAAATGAGATTTTGTTTGACCGATAAGTCGGGAGTTTTACATATTCCGTTTAAGCCCGAATCAAATGATTTGGTGATGATATTTTCAACGTTTCCAAAAATATATATATACATGGTGAGAGAATAAGCAAATGCATGAATGAGAAAAATCATATGCTATAGTTTTGAATTAATTGTTTAATATGTTGACATAAGCCAAAAGTGTTTATTTATTTATTACGTTCAGATGTTCTGAATTCCATTCAATAAAATGAAATAATTGTAGGTTAGTTTATGGTGTCAAATTGCTAACGTGTGAGTTTCTCCATCGATCAAAAGCTTATGCAGTTGCGACAAACAAGTTGTTATGTGTCATCATAACTTCATCAATCACTCTATTATTATTAATCAATTGAAGGTGGATCTCTTTAAGTGACTTTAACAAACGGAAATGAACATCGTAGTTGAGGAAATGAAATAAAAATACTACAAAATAAAGAATTTAGAATGAAAAATATGTAATTAAAAATTGTATTCGGTCTATTATATTCTCGTTATAAATAATATTTGAAAAAATATATGATCAAACGAATAGTATATATTGTGTTATATATAATTTTCATGTAAAATCAAATTGGGGCCATAATCCCCGAGGCCACGATAATAAGTAATGTTGAGTAACAATCACATTAATTTGTCTAACTACCCATCAACTTATATTTTAGTATATGATTTGCGGGCCATCTACATGATTGTAAATATTATGCCTAATAAGACAATTACAATACGACAATAATAATATATATAAATCAAGTCACCAATTTATACACGATCGAACTTAAAATGGAAAGTCAATTCAAACACGATTGAACTTAAAATGGAAATAACACTATTGATCACCAATCCACACACGATTGAACCTAAAATGCAAATAATTATAACACAATTGTCGTTTTTTGATAAGCCCTTAGTGATGGGAGGTCGAAATGTATAATAGTAACACAGCTCAAGAGAGAGAAAGGCCCAATGACTCAAAAATTAGAAGAGAGAAGAATATGGCCCGACCGTAATATGTAATGGAGATTCATAAATTTTGAGGTGGGGTAAATATAGATGGTGTCCAACCCAATCACATTGAAGAATGTTTTTGAGATGATTTGAGAATTGTTGAGGACCGACTCAATGAAGTATCATATGTGTTAAAGATTGGTTTTGAAAGAATAAATTGTCTCGGTGACCTGACCCAATGAATGAAGATGGGATCGCGAACGAGCATATGGGAGTAGGGTGACGTCAGCCCTACATGGGAGGAAGTGCGTCTAGAAGACTAATGATGAAAGAGATAAAGTAACGGTCCACAGTGATCGTAGACCTTGTTAGCCGCAATAGGATGGTACAATGGTAGAGGCAGTAGCCGTCTTCGACCGCCATAGGTCGCTGTAGTGGTAGGGAAATGAGCTTATTTGATTGGTTGAGAAGGTGGTAGAAACGATGATTAAATCTTATTATGATGATATAGTGACATTAGCTGATGTCAGAGTCAGTAGCAATATTAGATTTGGGACACTATATAAAGGAAAAGAAACCACATTAGAATGGACTATCAGTTTTCACAATACTTGTAATTTGAGAGAAAACTAGTGAGAGAGAGAGAAAGTGAGAAAGTGAGTCGTGTATCTGACCAAACCTTGAACTAGAGTAGGAATTTTTTGTGTGATCCGTGTAATTTCCATGTTAGAAGCTTGAGTTGGTATTAACCCCGAGCCTAATAAAAGTAAACTCATTTCTCCCCTGGACATAGGTTGGAGCGCTTCTTCGCTGAACCACGTAAATCATTGTTTCTGCAATACTTTTGTCTTTATCTAAGTTTGTGTGGTTCCCACTAACCAAACAAATTCATAGTTAGGGGAGGTTTGTTCGAAGGGTGAGTTTTCTATACTGCCATTGGAATGAAAAACAGCCGTCAACAATTGGCGTTGTCTGTGGGGAAGCCAGTACGAAAAGAAATCAACACACTAAGACGATGGTGGGAGATGGAAATCATCGAGGCCAGAGCCATCGGCAGTAGACTGTGTGTAAAAAATAGAGGAGAGTTTGAGGCTAAAACGGGAGAAAGCAAAAAAAAAAGGAGCAGACTAGAACCTTCATGAAAATGATGATGGAAAATATTGAGAGGTTGGATAAAAGGTCAAGAGAACAAGCTCCCGCGAGGCCTAAACGCGGGAGGGAAAAGATTGTCTGAGGAAATAGAGTAGTTGGTGGGGAAGGGGAACAAGAGGTCGAGAGGAGGAAACCATGCAAGATGAGATCGATGGTTGTAGCCAGCGAAGTACCATTGGAAGAGCCTGTAGAGAGGCATGATGACAGACGAACACCCGAGTCACTAAGCAACAGCCTTTGTTATAGGGAATATGATTCGAGGCGATACTAAGAGCGAGAGCAAGGAACTCCGCGTGCGAGGAAGCACCATGGTTGGGAATATGATTGTTAGGAGATCTTCAGTTGTAGACAGGGAAATCTGGAGAGCCAATGGAGGAATTGGTTCAATTGAGAGATGATGAGATGGGAGAAGGAAGTGCAAGGGTGTGCTCCCAAAGATTAGGATTTGGAACCAAAATCTCTTTTTGCAAAGGAAATCCGGGATGCAAAGTTTCCCAAGAGGCTTACCATGCCATCGATAGATGTGTATAAGGGCAATATTGACCCAAAGTCACATATGGAGAGGTTTGTATTACTAATGTAGATTTAGGGCATCATCGGGCAAGTATTCTGTCAGATATTCCCACTAACACTGGGATGGTCTGCCAATTTATGGTTCATAAACTTGACGCCCGGGAGTATTAACAGCTTTTCGCAACTGTGAAAATCATTTGTGTGTTACTTCAAATGAGCTTGTACGCCAAGGAAAATGAAGTAGCGTGATGATGAGCCACTCAATACTTTTTTGGATCAGTATCATAACCTGGTATTAAAGGTAGGGGTGTATGAGTCTCCAAAAGTTTTGGAGAGTTTGAAAGGTTCATTAAGGGTCTGGAGATTGTGATCCCACCTAAGAATTCATGAGGTACCTAATTACACCACGACCTTGGTATGGTGGTCGCTGGAGAGAGCCAGGTCCGAGGCCGGATTTTAGGCCAATTATGCTTTCACATCTTCCTAGTGACGTTTCAGAACCCAATGGGCTCATTTTTGGATAATAATGAAATATAGGCGATCGTCAGAAATATGGTATATTTGGCAGCAAGTGACGAGATCTGCCCAGGTCAATATATTTTCGAGGCATCCGATGTAGTAAATAATGGGGGAAGACAAATGCGACCTGAGGAGGATGTGTGGGAAAGCTTCTCGATAAAAGGCGATAAGTTTGATGTTGAGATGATGTGGAACATGACCGTTCTGATCATGCTTTGCATGTTGGCTCCACCATCTTGTGTAAAGTTCCAGACATCAACTCACAAACTTATTGATACTGAGAACTAGGGGAAAAATATTGATGGTGATTTTCGAGGAATAAAGATGGGATCGCGACCGAGCAGTATGGGAGCAGTGTGATGTCTGCCATATTCGGGAGGAAGTGCATCTAGAAGGCTAATGATTAATGATATAAATTAATCGTCCACAATTATCATAGACCTTGCCTGTCGCCATAGGACGGTATAATGACAGAGTAGTAGCCGCCATAGGTCAGTGCAGTGGCAGTGAAATGAGCTTATTTTATTGATTGAGAATGTGGTAGAAACAATGACTAAAGTTTATAATAATGATTTAGTAACATGATGTGACATCAAGGTCGGTCACAATAGTAAATTTGTGAGACTATATAAACAGATAGAAACCACATTAGAAAGGGTTAGCAATTTTCACATTTTACAACACATGTAATTTGATAGCAAACTAGTAAAATATAGAAAAAGTGAGACGTGGACACGACCACACCTTGAACCTGATGGGGAATTTATTGTGTGGACCGTGTAATTTCTTTGTTAGAAGCTCGGATCGGTATTAACCCCGAGCCTAGTAAAAGTAAACACATTTTTCCTATGGACGTATGTTGGGATCACTCTCCGTCGAACCACGTAAATCATTTCTTCTGTGATACTTTTTTTTTGCTAAATTTGTGTGATTCCCACAAACCAAACAAATTCATAACTTGAGGAAATTTATTTGAGGTGTTTCTTATACTTCCCCTGGAACGAAAATAAGATTATGTAAAGTGGAAATTGACTTTGTAGGATGACTGCTACACAATATGAGAATTTGATTGACAATGATTTGTCAATTTATCATTACATTTATAGATGATGAATTTCACCTTCGGTCCACAATCGAAAATTCATAGAATAAGGACACAAAAGATCTTGCAAAACAAAGGCAAAAAAAGTGCAAAGTAACTACCTACATGTGTGATGGATTCTATAGGCACTCCAATGCCCAAGTTAACATGGGTGATGAGCGAAAAAGAGGAAGAACGAGATAAAAGGTTACCTCGATCTCCATAGTTTATTACTGTGAAGGCGGTAGGCTGGAGTTTAGAGAGTTATGTGCTTTGAGAACTCGAGTGTGAGAGCCAAAGCTTGAATGGCTCAATTACTTAGTCTCATTCTCCTTTTATAGGCTGTGGAAGTTACCTAGTAGTCGAATTAGGATTACTTCGAATAGTAGAATTTCAATCCTACTATGAGAAGGTAGTTAAGTTGAAAAAGAATTAGTCATGTGTAGACTAAAGGATAATATTTATGGGATATTGCATATTATGGGATCATCGGCTAGGATACTAATCAAGTATTATAGCTCATGTCTCTTGGAGATCATATGTCATGTGGACCTCTTACCCTTGTGGGTGTATGGGCTCGTGGGCCCTGCATATGAGTCTTGTATGTAGGCTCAGGGCCGTAGGTAGCCAACTATTAATAATCATGCGATGAGTAGTCTAATTCCAATAGGAGTTAGTCGGAGAGGATGACGAAATGATGACTGTTGATAGCCTTGAATTTGAGCGTATTTTACCCAATAGACCATGTGTTGATTGGAAGTGATTGTCGACTAAAATGTCCATGTCGTCTGGACTACATTATCGACTAGGACTCTGGTGTCGACTAAAACCATATTGATTGGGCCTTAGTATAAGTCGATGGTGTCATTTGGGCCAGATGAAGGCCATTAGACATAATCTCGAGCAAGTGGGCTTACTTGAAGCCCGTGTGTTGTTTGGGCCAAAATGTTGATTGAGACACAATGATGTTTGGATCTTTAGCCCAAATTTGGTCAATACAGTTTGTCTCATATTCTCTAAGTCAATGAGTTCTTGGCTTGGAGAGTAATCAACAAGTATATCGTCTGGATTTTCCAAGTTGATTGGGTCTTTAATAGAGGTTAGGATGTTGGTGGTAGTAGTGCCACCTATATGCCAAAAGATATAGTATATTTTAGGACCTTACCAGTTACCAGGGAGTCAAGTGGACCCTAATTACGAGTGAACCCACTAATATCCTCACAAAGAACCATGCTAGTCGTGTGACCGAACAAATGATGAGGGAAATGAAGTTGGTTTACAAATTACCTCGGTCGGTTTAACTGAGATTGGTTGTGTCAAATGAATTATAAGATCCTTGGGTGGATTGGGTTTATGAAAGCCTGTTTGAAGATGGATTGAGGTTTCTAGAGCCTAGGCTGGCTAGGGAGGTATTGGAGCACTATTCGTTTCAATTGATACCCAACACTTGGAGGACTATAATGTCAGATGAGTGTATGGCCCAACAGTTGGGAGTCAACTTTGGATTTGAGGACCTCATTTACACTTATTATTTGAAGAAACACTTAAATGAGAATGGTAGATACCACTTATATCTTCGGTAGAAGAGGAAGCACCTAGTGCTGGGTTTCACCACAAAAGATCGAGGGAACTGGCAACAATATTACTTTTTTTGTGAGGGGTGAGATGGTTTTTGGGTCATCTCGGCTGGTTGGATCCCATAACACTAGATGACGTTGAGTGTGTGTCTTACCTTTTATTGATAATTTTTCTCTTATATTTTACTGATGCTTATTTCTCTTTTGGTGGTAGGTACTTATCGAAATCGATCATTCGACACTACTGCAAAAGTCGTCTAAAATATTAAAAAGTATTCTGGTCTACCAGAGGCTGAAAGAAATTTGAGGTTTGTGTTATAAGAGAAAATGTTGAGGCTCACACCGTTGTGGCGACATGTTTTTGAAATGAAGGTATACCATTGGCCTATTGTAAGCTAATTTTTACTATTGTGGTGGGCATTTGGTCGTGTTGGATTATGTTTTGGGGGCTTCTATTCTTAAAGCCACTAACGCCTGAAGAAATCTTATACACAGTAGAAACAATGTCATGTCGATTCAAGATTCCCACTATTAATGAGATGAAGGTTAATAAGAGAAGTAATAAGGCCAAGGGTAATGAGGTGGAGGTGACGCATAATCCTCTGAAGTCGAAGGAAGCTACTCCCACTAAGGTCGAGTCCAATGTAGTTGTGCAGCGGTCGGCTTGAGCTGCTATTTTATCGAAAAAATGAAAGCCTCTGATAGACCCTGAGGAATATATCGAGAACGTGGTCATCAAGATCCCTCATGGGACTATTATTATATCGGATCCATCGGGCCTCTCCAAATTTATGGATAGGTTACGTTTCAAGGAGGATGAATGACGACTGACTAACTTGGGCCCTCTAGAGGCTTCGAAGCGGGAGCGACCCTTACTTATGAGGTAATGGTTTTCAAAGTTAAATTTGAATTTTTGTTTGTCATTCGAACCATTCATTATTGGCTTGTCTTGACTTTGCAGGCTTTGGAATGTACCCTCTTCAAACAGAAGTTTGTCAAGGCCAACCAGATGAGGGTCAATGACTTGGAGTAGTCCAACACTGCCTTGAGGAAGGAACTTACCGATGCTGGGTTTCTAGATTAGTCCCAAGGATCATTCAAGCAAGAAATCATGTGTGAATACTCAAAATAAATATGGCGGAATCATACTTATAATGATCGGCTTTTGCGATGTGAGGAACAACAACAATTTCTCATTGGCTCCTCCATTGAAGCTCACGGCAATGGCATGTATATGTGCTCCATTTGTGTCTTCAAGCTCCAAGCTTTAACAATGAGATTCCATCCCATGGGTGGGTTTCCCTATCACCTTTGGATGACTCCTAATGTGTGCTAGCACTTGTGAAAATTTGCAACAAATCTTCACATATTTCTCCTTGCATCTCTCGGCTTTGTTGAAAATGAGAGAGGAAATTTTGGCCCTTGGCCGTGAGAAGGAAAGAGAGAAAGGGAGGAGTGAGTTGTGTTGGTTGATTTCAAAAATCAAGTAATAATATACCAAAAGTAATAAAAATGGTATATGTCATTCTATCTCACCAACTTGGAGTGTATCATAAGCCACCATCATTCCATCACCTAATACCATCACCATAAAGGTAAAAGGTTGACAAGTGATGTGACATGATGTGATTTGTGGGCCCCAATTGAATTCAAAATCCGAGTGGGCCCGCAAACACTCCCGGGCTCGGGTTCGCTAATTCCGAATTAACGAATTTTCCGTTGGGACGTAATTAAATCAAATTTAATTAAATAATTATGCCTAGAAAAATTATTATTCACATCGCTAGCGAATTAATTCTAAATTAACTCGTTCGCCGGAATTAAAATCTAATTTTCATTCCGCGTCGAAATCCAATTTCGTATAATATATCGAATATATTATTTTATCGATTAACTCCAAATTAACCGTTCTCTCTCTAAATAATAATATTTTATCCCAGATAAAATATCTCCATAATTAATCCCAGATTAAATTTCTCTCTCTTATAATTAATCCCAAATTAATAAAGTGTGAGTCATACGTCATCGGTGAATCTTCGGGAAGCGACCCATGAGATCCCCGGATATGTTGGCAGTAAATCCGGTCGTCGGACTATCCGAACACGTATGTACTTAGTACTACATTTTTACTGATTTACAAGACATGGTTGGCTTCTACTAAAGCATTGTGCCTACCCAATTCTCCAGAAATATTCTTATAGGAATATGTGATCTATATCAGGCGTAGTATATGTAGTATTGCGTATTTTGATCCAGCATCTGATGTCACGTGCAAGGCTTAGGGCTGGAATTGTGTCTGCCCCGTACGAAGCACATATCGGATCTCTGATAACTAGTCTCTATAATCGGAAAATCATGACCTAGTCATATTATCCCGATGACTGTAGTACATAAGAGCATCAGTTCCGTATCCTACGTGATCATCATCCCCACTATGACTGAAGTGATACTTCCGTCTTGACATCATACCCAATACACTACGATTCTCAATATACCCAGAAGAGGCGTACACAGAACCTGTTAAAGCCCTGGACGACCAAAACCAAAGTATATTGATTGTCGCAAGTATTAGTGGTGCAAGTCTCAGGTTAAGACCAAATACACCTACCCTGATTCGGACTTCCATAGACACATAGTCATACTACTAATGGAATTCCGAGGGGTCTATCCAGAGCGAAGCTGTTTCCATACCATCAGTAAACACAACCTCCTATTACACTTGCATGAGTATCCTATACCCAAATATATGAGAACTATGCCGTTATGCTCCCACAACGCGCATAAGTGTAATACTAGTCTTTTACGCATTATCGATGTCCAATCTCGATAATACTCTGACAAGGGATATTTAATGATTAAACCTTTATGGATTGATACTGTCTCATATCATCTCAATCTGGAACTAATCATATGGACCTTCTATCATTTATACATCTTGGTAATCTAATTACAAATGATAAAAGGGCAATTTCTTTTGTCACATAGTTAATTTGTACAACAACACCATGATCTGTACAACAATATATGCTATAGGTCATAATTGTCCAACAATCTCCCACTTGGCCTATAGCCAATTACTCAAGTGTCTACACCCGAACTATGTACGGTTCGCTCAAACTTGCTGAGAAAATGCTTTCGTCAGCGGATTTGCATAATTATCATCTGATGCGATTTATTCGATCATGATATCACCACGATGTATGATCCGAACAAATCAGATGAATATTGAAGTATATATCTGGATCGTTGATGAGACCATTAATTCTTTAGCCTGTGATGTAGCCTAGCTTAGCTGCTAACAGAACTACTCCTAATCTGATTAGGATTATTATCGATCCAAAAGGCTTCTATTGCTACCTCAGCTGCAGCAATAATCCACTTTTATTGTTTATTCGGTAACAGTATCTTGCTTGGAAGATTTCCAGCTCACTGTTCCGTTATTCAAACTTTATAGTACCTTTATCACGACTTATGGTCGTTATTTCGGTTTGGAACTTGCAGCAGTGAACCCAGTCACTTCAAGTTCTCCTTCTCCATAGTATAAGAAAGCATCCTTAGTTCATCTAAGATACTAAAGGATGTTCTTAACATCAATCCAGTGACTATCACTTGGATTGGCCTGATTGTGACTCCATATGCTCAAACGTATGAGACATTAGGTCGCGTACATTTATTTCAATGTACGAGTACTCGGAGAGTGCGAACAACCTTTAGATCTATCCCAGTAGATCCTTATTCCTATAATAAAGGTTGTCTATCCAAAGAATTCTACGGAGAATTTTCATGAAAGCCAAGCTTTCACCGATTGTATTATGGGAATATCATTTCCAAGAATTGATATATCATCATTATTTAGAACATTCATTATCAGTGCGCTCCCACTAACCTCCTTTTATACACAAGAATCATTTTCGTTTTGAATTAAATCATATACCATTATGATTACATCAAAACGATAGTTCCAAGAACGCAATGCTTGCTTCAATCCATAAGTGGATCGAATTAACTTGCAAACCTTGTTTGCTCGTTTTGGTACGACAAAACCATCAAGATGTTGTAAACATCCTCCAAAAGGTTTCCGTTAAGGAAAGCGGTTTTGGCATTCAGCTGTCATATTTCATGAATGAAACATACAGCATCAGCAAGCATTATCCAAATGGATTTAACAATGGCAACAGGTAAAAGGTTTCGTCGTAATCGACACAATGTTGATAACGATACCTTTTTCGCTACAAGCCTAGCTTAGTACGTTGGTATGTTGCCTTCCATGTATGTCTTCCTTAAAGACTCATATAGTTTGGTTGGTATATCAACCAGTGTCCAAACTTGGTTGGTATACATGGAATCCACTTCGGACATCATGACACTTTGCCATAATAGGGAGTCGATACCATGTATCACTTCCTCATACGTAGTCAGTTCGTATTCCTCAATAAGATTGACATCTTTATGAGGTGAGACCAGAAACCCATACCCTGGGTTGTTTTCTGACTCTCTCCGACCTACGCGCGGTTCTTGTGTATTCGAAGATTATTGGTATAGTTTCATCCTTGATGAACTATCTGTGTTCTATTAAGGAATCGGTGCTTGGAATAGTATATTACTCTCGATTTTCATCGAGTTTTACTTTCCTCCCACTTACCACTGCATATCGGTATTCCTCTTAGGAAAACCGCATGGTGAGCAACAATTAAATTGTTCTCATGTGAGTTGTATAAGTACTATACTTTGGTTTCCCTAGGATAACCCACAACTTAGGCACTTATCCGATTTGGGTTCTAGTTTGGTATCATCCAAACATATGCCCATCATTCCCAAATCTTCAGGAATGAGAAAACCCAGTTTCTTTCCTGTTCATATCTAATATGAAGTCTGTCAAACAGATTAATATGGAACCTTTTTCAAAATAAGTTTTGCACTATTTATGTGTATCCCTTGAAGGAAATGGTAGCTCAGAGCGACTCATGATTAACCTTATCATGTCTAAAAAAATTCGGTTTCTCCATTAGGACACACCGTCAAACCAACGTGTTCCGGGAGGTGTCCTCATTGAAAGAATACTATACTCTTTCAAGTATTTGAGAAACTTATTGCTTAAGTATTTTCATCATGGTCTAATCATGATGTTTTAATACTTTAGCCGATCTGTTTATCTACTTCATGTCGAAACTCTTTGAATTTATCAAAAGTTTTCGATCCGTTGTTTCAAAAGAAACATATAACCATAACGCGATGCCACATCCGTAAAGGTCACAAAACATTCATTGCCACATCTAGCCTAGCTATACATGGGCCCACTTACGTCACTATGAACGAGGGCTAACAGATCGGTGGCACTTACACTTTTACCAAGTAAAGGTGTTTTAGGCACTTTGCCCAATAAACTAGATTCGTAGACATTATTTGAATAGAATCAAATTCGTCCTAGTATCCACTCTTCGAAAGTGTGGATATACGAGTCTTGTTAATTGTGTCCCAGATAACAATGCCACATATCAGTCTCATCTGATCAAATCAGTTTGAGCTATTTGTTTGTCATGTTATATGTTTGAGATTATTTATATTCAAAATATAAATACTGTTATTCACATCTAATGTGTTTATCTCAATATCATCTTTATAAAATAAAACACTTTAGTGTTCTAGAATATAAAGGTATATCCGCAACGGATTATACTCTGATATAGAGATAATGTTTCTAGTCAAACTAGTTACACTGTAACAGTTTCCTAATTTAAGTACATTTCCAAAGGGTAGTTCCTAAACTTAGGTATCTACGGTTAAAACAGCGACTCTCATCCCGTTTCCGACTCGTAGATCATTCTCGATTGAAGTTAGTATCCTGCTATTCAGTAGATTCTGCACATCATTACATATCTATGTACCACACTCAGTATCTAAAATCCAATTTTAATACTAGTAGTGAACTTTTTTATGACAAACATATTTGAAGTCGGAGCCTTGCCCCTCTTCTCTTCCTTCATGTCTGCCTTGTCCATACGACAATCACGCTTCAGTGACCCTGTTTGCCACAGTTTAGGCAGACATCTTGGGATATGTCCTTTGTCTTCCCAGAAGATTATAATGAT
>SKCR01050184.1:0-39360 GCA_019454045.1 Zanthoxylum bungeanum | reverse complement strand
CCCTAGCTGGAGAAGTTACCTCCTCATGGTAAATAGTAAAAACTGTAAAAAGTAAAAAGTAAAAATTAATTACTATTATTACAAAAAGTAATTAAAATTATATTACAAAACTAAAAACTAAAAATAAAAAAAAAAAACTAAAAACTAAAGAAGAGGAATTGAAGAGAGAGAAAGGTGCAATGAATTCTGAAATCTCGAGCTCAATTTATAGGCCTAAGTAGGATTCAGCGTCGCGACGCCAGGTCCTCAGCGTCGCGACGCCGGATTTGTCGACGTGGCACGCTCTGGTTCGCTGGTTTGAAGATTCTGGATAAGATGATAAAGAGACACGTGGCAGAGTGGTTAGGCTTCAATTATTGTGACACGTGGCGGCTTCTGATTGGTCGCTGAGATTCTTATCCGCCACGTGTCAGATAAGGATATGATACTCAATTATTGATGCTGACGTGGCGGTGACGTGGCGACACGTGGGAAAGAGACTGTCGGCACCATAGAATTGCGACACTTGTCGACACGTGTCACGCTTTGATTGGCTGATGCTGACGTGGCAAGTTGACTTGGTTGACCTTGTGACGTGGCGTGACACATGGCGAAGTTGACTTTTTGACCGATGACATGGCTGATGACGAGGCGACACGTGTCAAATCTGAGTGTCGGCAGCATATGATGATGACACGTGGCACGGCGCACGTTAGCAGGTCGGCTGTGATGGTGACACATGGCACGGCGCATTTTAGCAAAGTCAAACTTTTCTCAGATTCTGATTTGTGGACCCGGCGCACGTTAGCACTGTTCGGCGTATTTTAGACGTCGCGACGCGGAAGTCTGGGGTCGCGACGCGCAAAAGACCAAAATATCCCAGTTGACGCATTTTTGTCCGTTTTTGCCCCAAATTGCCTCCAATGCTTTCCAAACTTTATTTATCTACCAAATAACACAAAATACATCAAAATATTCACAAAACTGAAGAAACTATACAAAATATTAGGTTAAATGAGTGGGAAATAGTGATATAAAGTTGGATAATATGACCCATAGCGTCACTATTTGCACAGATCATTGTGTTGTTGTAGCAAATTAACTATGTAATAAGGAAATTGCACTCTCATCATTTGTGATTAGATCACCATAGATATATAAATGAAGAGAGGTCCCTATGATTAGTACCTGGACTGAGAATGATATGAGACAGTATCAGTCCCCGAAGGTTTAATCATTAAATATCCCTAGCCGTAGTATTATCGAGACTGGACATCGATAATGCGGAATAGGCTAGTATTGCACTTGTGCGCGTTGTGAGGGCACAACGGCATAGTTCTCTATATATAAGTATTGGATACTTATGCAAGTGCGATAGGAGGTTGTGTTTCACCGATGGTACGGGAAACAGCTTCGCTCTGGATAGACCCCTCGGAATCCCATTGGTATTATGACTATGTGTCTATGGGAGGCCGAAATCGAGGTAGGTATGTATAGTCTTAACCTGAGACTTGCATCGCTAATACTTACGATAATCGATAAACTTTGGTCTTGGTGGTAGGGGGCTTTAACCGGTTCTGTGTACACCACTTCTGGGTTTTTATCAGAGAGTCGTAGTGTATTGGGTGTGATGTCAAGATGGAAGTGTCACTTCAGTCATTTGGAGATGATGTCACGCAGGATACGGTACTAGTGCTCTTGAGTGTTGCGCAACCAATCGGGATATTGTGACCAGGTCATGTATATCCGATATAGAGACTATGTTACCAAGACATCCGACATGTGTTTCGGACGGGGCAGACACATCTCCAGCCCCAGCCCTAGCACGTGATTATCCGATACTGGGCCGATATACACAATACTACGGTATACTACGCTTGATACAGATCTATATATTCCTGTAAGAATATTTCTGGAGAATTGGGTAGGCATGGCGCTTTGCTAGAAGCCAACCTTGTCTTGTAAATCGATATAAACGTAGTACGAGGTACTTACGTGTTCGGACAGTCCACGATCGTATTTACTACTGCCCACCATATCCGGAGATCTCATGGGTCGGTTCCCGAAGATTCACCGATGACGTATTACTCGCACTTTGATTAATCTGGATTAATTAAAAGAGAGATAGAATTAATCTGGGATTAATTCGATGAGAGAGAAAATTAATCTGGGATTAATAGCGGAGATATTTTATCTGGGATAAAAGATTAATTAAGAGAGAGAACGATTAATTTGGAATTAATCGATAAAATAATATTTCGATATATTATTAGAAATTGGATTTCGACGCGGAATTAAAATTAGATTTTAATTCGGGCGAACGAATTAATTTAGAATTAATTCGTTAGCGACGTGAATAGTGAATTCGCTAGGCGTAATCACTTAATTACGACGCGACGGAAAATTCGTTAATTTGGAATTAGCGGACCCGAGCCCGAGAGTGATTGCGAGCGCATTCGCATTTCGAATTCGAGCGCGGCACGCAAGTCACATCAAGCGTCAAATCGTTTGTCGCGTCAATCGTCAAATCAATTGTCACTTTGAGTGATATGACTTGACAATATGTCACTTTATTAAAGTGATGTGATGTGACTTAAAGTAAAAGTTGAAATGATGGAAATCATTATTGCTTTTTATTTTTTTTGACTTTAGAATTAAAAGATAAGATATATATATGTTTTATTTATTTTACTTGGTAAATGAAATAAAATATATATATTAGATATCTTTTTCTCTCTCACAAGTGTACAGTACACGGTCTCTTCCTCTCCCTCTCTTTTCCCTCTTCTTCTTCTCTTCCACTTCACGGCATGGTGCCGATTTTCTTCTCATTTTGTTTGGTTAGACCGATTTTGAGAAGCAAATGAAGAAGGATGGTGCTAGCACACACTCTAGGAGGCATACATAGGTGATAGGGAAGTGTCTTCTTGAGCATGGAAGCTTGAAGCTTGGAGCTTCAATGGTGGTCTTCAATGGCCGAACATGGAGGAAGCCAAACCAGTCCAAACCGCACAGCCCACTGCATTTGGAAGCCATTGCCGAGCTTGGAGGGAGCTCAAAAACGCATCTTGTTCTTCATCCATCAAAACCGAATTCAATGTGAGTTGATTCCGCCATCTCCTTTGATGTGTTCATATGTGATTTTTATGCATTGTTTGTGATCTTGTGGACTTGATTAAACTCCAACATTGGTATCTAGAGCCATTGATGCATGAAATCCGAAATTAGGGTTCTTGGCAAATTTGGGGCTTTTTGATTTTGGCTTGATTCTGACAAATTGATTGTGTAAGAATGCTTATATATGATCTAATTTGAGATATATGTAATCAATTTGACAAAAAAATCATTGGATTGATTTTCCCCAATTTGCAAATTTTTGTCAAAACTTTAATTTGGGTAAACTCGATTTAGGCATGATTTGGTTGAATTGTTTGATGCATTATGCTTGAATGAGGTTGAATTGAAGTTGTGCATGATCAATTTCAAGAAAATTGGAAGATCAATTTTCCCCAATTCTTAGGTTGGATATGAAACTTGAAATTGGGTAAAATGTGTTTAAGTATGTTTTAATTGCATTGGATGTTTAAGTATGCTTAGAACATGTTTAATTGAGATTGTGTGTGGTCAATTTCATGAAATTGGATTGGATTCATTTTTCCCCAAATTGGAGGCTTGGCCGAAAATTGGAAGAACCTAATGTCTTGGTAATTTGTTTTGTTTGATCATTGGATGACTTAAAACAATTGGTTAATGTTGTTTTGAAGTTCAATTGGATTGAATTTTGATTTGGAACATTTTTCCCTTTTAAAGTGGCTTGGCCGATTTTAAAGACATTGAATTCTTTGTGATTTTGTTGTTTTAATTCATTGGATGAATTGAATTGATTTGGGAAATTATGATTGTGGACTCAATTGGATTGAAACCGAATCGAATTGAAAAAACCCCTAATTGCCGAGACTTGAAAGCATGTTAATTGGGTTTGATTTTAATTGAATTGTGTTGGACACTATTTGGTTGTTAAAGTGCATGATTAATTAGGCTAATTGATATTTTAGAAATGTTAATTGGGTAATTGATTGTGTATTACACTTAGGTTAATTAATTGTGAATTTTGGAATTTTATAAGTTAATTAATTTGGGCTTGATTTTGGAAATTGGGCTTGTTGGGTTGTAATTGGGCTTTTGGGCTTTGTTGTAACAAAGTTGGGTTTAGGCAAAATTGGTTGGATCCAATTAGGCCCAAAACCGAATCCAAAAGGTCCAATTATGATTAATGGACCTTAATTATTTAATTGGGCCTAATGGGCCAAAATTAATTTAAAGGCTTATGGGGTAACTCCCGGATTGGATTTTGTTGTTCGGTTTGACCCGAGTTGACCAAAAGTCCACGCCTGTAGAAATTAATTAAAAGCCCATTGGACTTTAATTAAATAAAACATTAGATGTTAATCGGGCTTTGAGACCCGTTGCGATTAAATTTGGAATTTAAGTCGTAAAGGTTCGTTAATAAAAGTGTAATATTTAATTTGAATTAAATAATGAATTAGAATTAAATACGTATTAAATTGGATTTAATTATGTAATTTAATTTAATTCGTAGAAATTGTACTTTGAGTACGTGTTTGCAATACGAGTTTGACTCGAACAAAATCAAATCTTTGTTTGAACATTGGATGATCACTATAATCAAGATTAATTAATTTGATTGATTGATTGATAACATGCTTGTATGAATACATGGTTGTGATGTTTGAATAATGTATATCGGATGGATATTAGTCGGGTTGGGCGATTTTGGAAATTGTAATAAATTTGATTTATTAAATTGGACCTGCGTGTCCAGCCTTATCTCCTATTTCTTTGTATTCTCTTCTCACCTATTCCCCTCTATGTAAAAAGGTTTCTTTAGAAGTGTAGTGTAACGGGTAGAAATAATACAAGTGCTAGCGGGAGAGAGAAAGTGAAAGATTTGATCTAGGATCAATGTAAAATATCCATCCGCATATCATTATTATTTTATTTCATACTCGCTTTATTATGTGTTTAGAATGCATGCTTAAGGGTGTATGATGATGAGACCTTAACAAAGATAATTAAATTGGTAGCCAATTTGCACGCGAAAAACCCTCGTTAAATATCATGCGTTTTTCCTTCCATTGAGTGATTCTTACTCAAGATCCGAGATTGGCAGGGGTTGTTGGCCAAAGTCAAGCCCTTGTCCATCAAAGATGTGTTTTAATCACGAGGCTTTGTTCCATATCGGTGTCGTGTCCAAGTTGTGGTTTGTTGGCCAAAGTCAAGACCACTTCTTGTCCATTGACATTGATTACGAAGCTTCCATGTCAATGGGTCCGCGCTTGACTGGAATCATTAGGTTTGTTGTGCCAAAGCCAAGGCCTAGTTGATTCAGAGGAAATAGGTTAGGGTATACATTCGATGTATAGGCATATATAAGATATATGTTTGGGACTTGGATGTCCACCTACTGGATCTAGGAGTTGGATGAGATCCAATTGATCTTCGAGATCTACCTAGTTAATTATCATACAATTTGTTGGCCAAAGTCAAGATTGTTGATATTTAACGGGATCCTAGCCCACTAGGAAACACGGTTTCCCGAGTACTCGACAGAGGGTTAGAGCTCTCGAACGAAAATAGTGGGAGGCAAGAATTGATTTGCAATACTCGTTCAATTACTACTCGCCATATGCGCTCATTAAATTATTTCGTCATTAGAATAATGTTAGTTAGACTAATATTTAAATTGTTGTTTTAATAAACAGTTGGACTGTATACTTGATTATATATAATTGGATTATATTAATCAATATATTGAATTAATTAATTTCAGTTTACAGTTGATTTTATAATTGGATTATAGTAATCAATGTAATTGAGGTTATTAATTTGGATTATATTTGATTATATAGTTGGACTATTATAATCATTATAATATATAAAGTACCACTTATCGTTGATTAAATAGTTGGGCTATTGTAATCAAGATAAAATTGAAAAGTTGGATATTTAAAATATAATCTGGGATTAAAATATTTTAAATGATTTAATTTTCAAATTGGGAATAAATAATAGGTTACTTTATTTGATAAAATAACTTATTATACCTTTAGCCCAAAATTAAGCAAGATAAGTAGAGCATAAAATCTTTGGAAGATTTTTTGTTATGATGACTTTAATGCTTAATTTAATATACTTGTCATAAATCTAATTTGGATTTAAAAGTATTAAAATTGCAATTATATAATTCTTGGGGAATTAATTGACTATTCATGTAAAGTCAAAGTTTGCAATTGGGCATGTAGCACAAGGTGCACATTCCTTTCAATATTCTAAAAACCCAAGGCTTGGCCTAAGTTTCCTAAAATATTGAAAAGGATAATTGACATATCCCAAAGTGACTACCATTTGGATATGGAAGACACAAAGGAATTAAAGAAAGGGCGAGGCTCTAACTTTAAAAATGTTTGTCTTAGTTATGTTCACAGCTAGTATTGAAATTAGATTTTAAATACTTAGTGTGGTACATAAAATATATGTGTTGATATTCAGAATCTGCTTTGAGCAGGATACTGACTTCAAGCTGAGATTGCTCTGCGAATCGAAAACGGGACGAAAGTCGCTGTTTCGACCGTAGATACCTAAGTTTAGGAACTACCCTTAGGGTATATGCTTGAATTAGGAACTGTTATAATGTAACTAGTTTGACTAGAGACATTATCTCTTTATCAGTGTTTAATAATCCGTTGCGGATAAAACCTTTATATTATAGAACACTGAGTGTTTTATTATATACAAGATGATACTGAGATAACACATAGATGATGAATAACAGAATTTATATTTTGAATATATAATTAAAATCTCAAACATATAAATTGACAAATAAATAGCTTAAATTGATTTGATCAATAGAGACTTATTCGTGGCATTGTTGTCTCGGACACAATTTAACGAGACTCGTATATCCACACTTTTGAAGAGTGGATACTAGGACTGATTTGACTATTCAAATAAGGTCTGCGAATCTATTATATAGGTAAAGTACCTAAAATACTATTTACTTGGTAATAGTGTAAGTGCCACCGATCTATTAGCCCTATTCATGGTGAAGTTAGTGGGCCCATATCTAGCTAGGCTAGATGTGAACATGAATATTTCGTGACCTTAACGGATGTGGCATCACGTTATGGTTATGTGTTTCTTTTGAAGAACACAAATCAGAAACTTTAAAGTTTCGACACGAATACACAAACAGATCGGCTATAGCATTATTTCGCCACGGTAAGACCGTAATGGAAAATACTTTAGCAGTAAGTTTCTCGTATACTTGAAAGAGTATAGTATTCTTTCAATGAGGACTCCTCTTGGAACACGTCATTTTGACGGTGTGTCCGAACAGGATTAACCGAATTTTGTTAGACATAATAAGGTTAATCACGAGTCGCTTTAAGCTACCATTTCCTTCAATAGGATATGTACTAACAGTGCAAAACTTATTTAGAATAAGGTTCCATATAAATCTGTTTGACAGATATCATATTAGATATGAACAGGAAAGAAACTGGGTTTCTCATTCCTGACTATTTGGGCATGCTTGGCATATGTTTGGATGATACCGAACTAAACCCAAATATGATAAGTGCCAATTGTAGGTCATCCTAGGGATACCATAAGTATTGTACTTAACACCTCACTAGAGAACAATTAGATTGTTGCTCTCCATGCGGTTTTCCTGAGAGGAATACCGATATGCAGTGGTAAGTGGGAGGATAGTATAACTCGATGAAAATCGGAGTAATACTGTTCTAGGCACTGAATCTTAATGGAACATATATAGTTCATCAATGATGAAACTATACCATTAATCTTCGAATACACAAGAACAAAGGAAGTGATACGAGGTATCGACTCCCTATTATGACAAAGTGTCATGAGTCCGAAATGGATTCCATGTATTTCAATATGTTTGGATTGAAGCAAGCATAAGGTTCTTGGAACTGACGTTTTGAAATAATCAAAATAGTTTATGATTTGACTCAAAACGAAATAATTCTTTGTATATAAGGAGGTTAGTGGGAGAGGGCACTGACAATGAATTCCCATAAAACATCGGTGAAAGCTTGGCTTTCATAAGAAATTCTCCGTAGAATTCTGAGAGTAACAACCTTTATCAAGGAATAAAGATCTACTGGGCTAGATTTGGAGTTGGTAACACTCTCTGAGAAATTGTACATTTAAAATGTACTTGTATTGGTGTCTCATACGCTTTGAGCATATGGAGTCACAATCGGGTCAATCCAAGTGATAGTCACTGGATTGAAGATTAAGAACATCTGTTAGTATCTGAGAGAACTAAAGATGTTGTCTTAAACTATGGAGATGGAGAACTTGAAGTGACTGGGATCACTGCTTGCAAGTTTCCAAACCGGTAAATACTGCGGTACTATAAAGTTTGAACACTGGGACAGTGAGCTGGAAATCTTCCGAGCAAGATAACTGTTGCCGAATTAACAACAAATGCGGATTATTGCTGCAGCTGAGGCAGCAATAGAAGCCATTTGGATCGATAATAAATCTAATTAGATTAGATATAGTTCTGTTAGCAGCTGAGCTAGGCGTCAGCACAGGCTAAAGAATTAAAGGTCTCATCGACGATCCAGATATATACTTTCTATATCATCTGATTCGTTCGGATCATACATCGTGGCGATGTGATGATCGTGTAAATCGCGTCAGACGATAATTAAGCAAATCCGCTGACGAAAACCTTTCCTCAGCAATTTGAGCGAATTGTACATAGTTCGGGTGTTAGACACTCGAGTGACTGGCTATGTGCCAAGTGGGAGATTGTTGGATAATATGACCCATAGCGTCACTATTTGCACAGATCATTGTGTTGTTGTACAAATTAACTATGTGACAAGGAAATTGCACTCTCATCATTTGTGATTAGATCACCATAGATATATAAATGAAGAGAGGTCCCTATGATTAGTACCTGGATTGAGAATGATATGAGACAGTATCAGTCCCCGAAGGATTAATCATTAAATATCCCTAGCCGAAGTATTATCGAGACTGGACATCGATAATGCGGAATAGGCTAGTATTGCACTTGTGCGCGTTGTGAGGGCACAACGGCATAGTTCTCATATATATAAGTATTGGATACTTATGCAAGTGCGATAGGAGGTCGTGTTTCACCGATGGTACGGGAAACAGCTTCGCTCTGGATAGACCCCTCGGAATCCCATTGGTATTATGACTATGTGTCTATGGGAGGCCGAAATCGAGGTAGGTGTGTATAGTCTTAACCTGAGACTTGCATCGCTAATACTTACGATAATCGATAAACTTTGGTCTTGGTGGTAGGGGGCTTTAACCGGTTCTGTGTACACCACTTCTTCTGGTTTATCAGAGAGTCGTAGTGTATTGGGTGTGATGTCAAGACGGAAGTGTCACTTCAGTCATTTGGAGATGATGTCACGCAGGATACGGTACTAGTGCTCTTGAGTGTTGCGCAACCAATCGGGATATTGTGACCAGGTCATGTATATCCGATTATAGAGACTATGTTACCAGACATCCGACATGTGTTTCGGACGGGGCAGACACTTATCCAGCCCCAGCCCTAGCACGTGATTATCCGATACTGGGCCGATATACACAATACTACGGTATACTACGCTTGATACAGATCTATATATTCCTGTAAGAATATTTCTGGAGAATTGGGTAGGCATGGCGCTTTGCTAGAAGCCAACCTTGTCTTGTAAATCGATATAAACGTAGTACGAGGTACTTACGTGTTCGGACAGTCCGACGATCGTATTTACTGCCAACATATCCGGAGATCTCATGGGTCGGTTCCCGAAGATTCACCGATGACGTATTACTCGCACTTTGATTAATCTGGGATTAATTAGAAGAGAGAGATAGAATTAATCTGGGATTAATTCGATGAGAGAGAAAATTAATCTGGGATTAATTGCGGAGATATTTTATCTGGGATAAAATATTAATTAAAGAGAGAGAACGATTAATTGGAATTAATCGATAAAATTAATATATTCGATATATTAATCGAAATTGGATTTCGACGCGGAATTAAAATTAGATTTTAATTCGGGCGAACGAATTAATTTAGAATTAATTCGTTAGCGACGTGAATAGTGAATTCGCTAGGCGTAATCACTTAATTACGACGCGACGGAAAATTCGTTAATTTGGAATTAGCGAACCCGAGCCCGAGAGTGATTGCGAGCGCATTCGCATTTCGAATTCGAGCGCGGCACGCAAGTCACATCAAGCGTCAAATCGTTAGTCGCGTCAATCGTCAAATCAATTGTCACTTTGAGTGATATGACTTGACAATATGTCACTTTATTAAAGTGATGTGATGTGACTTAAAGTAAAAGTTGAAATGATGGAAATCATTATTGCTTTTTATTTTTTTGACTTTAGAATTAAAAGATAAGATATATTATGTTTTATTTATTTTACTTGGTAAATGAAATAAATATATATATTAGATATCTTTTCTCTCTCACAAGTGTACAGTACACGGTCTCTTTCCTCTCCCTCTCTTTTCCCTCTTCTTCTTCTCTTCACTTCACGGCTGGTGCCGATTTTCTCTCATTTTGTTGGTTAGACCGATTTTGAGAAGCAAATGAAGAAGGATGGTGCTAGCACACTCTAGGAGGATACATAGGTGATAGGGAAGTGTCTTCTTGAGCATGGAAGCTTGAAGCTTGGAGCTTCAATGGTGGTCTTCATGGCCGAACATGGAGGAAGCCAAACCAGTCCAAACCGCACAGCCCACTGCATTTGGAGCCATTGCCGAGCTTGGAGGGAGCTCAAAAACGCATCTTGTTCTTCATCCATCAAACCGAATTCAATGTGAGTTGATTCCGCCATCTCCTTTGATGTGTTCATATGTGATTTTTATGCATGGTTTGTGATCTTGTGGACTTGATAAAAACACTCCAACAATAAATAAAACTAATTAACACCCCAAACCTAACTTTTGCTAGTCCTCGAGCAAAAAACATAGAGAAAATAACATAAATAAATAACTAAGCCACTTTCTTAGGGATCACGGTTGCATTTAGCATATCAACAAGCCTTTAAACCCCTAAGTGTCCCTAGTGGACGAGTTATAGTCTCGTGAGGGCTTACAGCAATGATACCCACAAACATTTTTACAAAAGTAAAAAGGTAGTTAAAACTAATGCACACAAAAGCAAAAAGACAAGCGAAAAAAGAATAAAGATGTTAGTGACTAATAAGGTGAAACTTCTACTCCAAATTACTAGTTGTTTTGTTTCATTCTAAATTACCGAATAAGTAAATTCTGCGATTATATTTACCATTCTTCATATACACAGCCAACAAAAATTGCCCACAACAGTCATAAGTGCAGTTGATAAGAGAGTAATATTTTTGTCCTAAAGTTCTATCAGACTTCACACCTTTTTATAGCAATGGAATAATTTTTCTCATTTTCTGATTTTTTCTTTGATTTTTCACTTTTCTATTTTTTATTTATATACAATATCTTCCATCTATGTAACGAGTGTTGGGTCGGTGGCTCCCAAACCAGTTGGCTTTAGGGCACCAGGTATTAAGACACCCCTACGGACTTAATTACTCAGACTTCAGATATATATATTTTTGCAGCATCTTCGATCCATGTAACGAGCTTTGGGCCAATGACTCCCAAACCAGTTGGTTTTAGGGCACTAGATGTTAAAACACCCTTACAGACTTAATAACTCGGATCTCAGACGTTTTTTTTTTTTTTTTTTTTACTCCACTGTTTTTTAAGATGTTTCCTCCAATTAAACTAGAGCACTGAATATTACAAAACTTTCAATTTTAGCTCATGTCTGTATGTTACTATATATGTTGATAATATTGTCAACTGAACATATGAAGATTCCTTTTAGTCAGTTTTAAGGAGAATTCACAAATTAAATAATTCAAAAGGAAATAAACAAAAATTAACTTGTTTCGAAAATAGGCTTGAGATACGTCTCAAGAGTGGAAACTCCTTACTCAGATATCTCTTACCAATTTCACCTTTTTAGTCAAAATAAAAACACAAAATTTTTTTGTAATTTTTGAAAATTTTCCAATTTTTTTGTATTTTTCGAAAAATTTTGGACTAAAAATAAAAACAACATACAAAAAAAAAACAAGGTACTAATCAACTAATTCCCTCCCCCAACCTAAATGAGACATTGTCCCCAATGTCTTAAACAGTAAAAGGAGAGTTAAGAAGGTCGTACCTGGTTAGCTGAAAATCTACAGGAAATTAAAGGTTAAGATCCAGATTAATTCGACGCCTCTTACCACGATCGTCCTCAGACCAATTTATCTTTGATAGGATGGGGTCAACTTGTGGTTCATAGGCTATGAGTTGGTCTATTAGATCCGGAGCAGTTCTGGCAGTAAAGAGGAGTTCTTTCAAAGGTTTTGACACGAACCCATTTCTCCGAGCATCATCAAGAAACACACAAAGAAATCATAAAATCCATCAACGTTAAGCAGTCCAAGCGGTTTCTGGTGGTATATGTTCAGGTTCGCCCAAGATAGAACTATAAAAATTTCCTCCAATGTGCCCAAGTCACCTGGCAAAGCGATAAAAGCATCAGCACGGTTAATCATTTCTACCAGTCGTTCAGACAAACCTGGCACCATCAGTTCCTCTCTGTTTGATGATCCAATAAGATTTGCCTCGCCAAGGGTTTTGGGATGATTCCCAAAACATGACTGCCTCCTTCCTGTACAGCTTTGAAACGATCCCAATAAGTCCAAGATTGCCTCCGCCATATATTAAGTGCATATTCCTTGCTGCTAAGACTCGACCCAATTCCTGTGCCTGCCTCTACGTATTGTGGCTTAGTACCAATACTACTACCACAAAACACGCAGATGTTTTCAACTCGTCTTCTTGAAGTGGCTTCCATTTTTTTTTTTTGTATTTATTTTTCAACTCGGATGCTTCAAAAGTGCAATGACGGGCTGAATTTATAGTACCTGAAAAGGGTGAGTAATAATAGCACTAGTATCTTCCAAAGGAAGCTTTGTTAGCTAAATAACAAAAGAAATCGTGAAAGGTCAAAAAGTCTGGATCCTGTCTACGAAAATAAAGATAATTACAATAGAAAAGCGAATCAAAGCAATAATGAAGACAACGGAATTGTGTACGCAATACGCTACTCGTTTGGTATATTAATCCATTAGGATGCGTTTCAAGAATCCATTATTATTCAGCCATCGCTAATGAATTAGCTTTCATTTTTGCCAAACACCATTCCTTCTGTCTAAAAATGCTCCGTTTGTGCTTTTCCCTACAAAAATAACACACAAAATTAAAAAGTTCACACAAAGTATATGAAAACAAATATTACAACAAATTGCATGGGTTACTCCCTGCTAGCGCTAAATTTTTCGTCTTCAGCCAGACGTGACTGAAATTCATCTGTTAAGGAGGTTTCAATGTCGTTTTAGATGTCCGATCAAAAACAATCCCGTGAGCGTTGCTTTTGAAGGGTCTCTCCAACGGTAAGGTGGCAAAAATAGTTTTGTCCCATTCAGTGCTCGTGCCACCTTTTTGCTCCTTGTTGTTCCAGTGGTTCCTGCAAAGAAAGAAAGAAAATCAGGAGGTCTTATATGGTGCTTGACTTGGAATGGAGTTCCATTCTGTCAAGCTTCTGTGTGATATCTTTGATTGTACTCCCCAAAACAGCGATGTTTCTCCTGAATGCTCTGGATCTTTATTAAGGTCAACAGACATTTGCTTCTCATTTGTTTGCTTCTTGCTCCACCTTTTCTTCACAGATGTATTGTAAAATTTTTGTATTTAATTCTTCATCTGTCATCTGTGAAAACATGCTTCAAAATTATCAACCTGAGGATGAAAAGAAATGTCAGATTTTAGGTCTTCATCCTCTGATCTGGGTGAAATGATTGGCTCAGGTAGATCTTCTTCAAACATAATTGCAAAATAGTCTCCAAGATCTTCATTTTGAGGATTGAAAGTGTGATCCTCTGTTGTTGGTGCAGTTGGTACAAATAGGTCAGCTTCATCCTCGTCAGAATCTGAATAATAAAAGTCAAATGAGACTTTGCCGGTTCGGGCTCCTGAACTGACCCATCTGGTTGTTGATACTGCTCAGCCTCCTCCTCTGTTGAAGTGTCTTGTGAAATGATTGGTATTTGAAGGCTTCATCGTGTCATCTGAAACTGGTTCTTGAGGTATGTAGTCCTGGTTTTCTCTGTGAATTGTCTCATTGATCTGTAATCCTCTGAATAATCTGATTGTCTCTGATACTTTCAATTGTTTTTCTGGCTTGTTTCAAGCATTTCATCCAACTTTTGTTTCTCTAAAAAATCTTTGAGCATGTTTAACAACTGATCTTCCTCTGATGGTTCTAGTTGTTGATGAAAATCGCATATGATGTTGGATAAGATGGAAAATGTGATGGTTTTTCATACTTTGAATGATTCTGAAAATTCTGCCACTCTGAAACGGTATATACATTGATCGCATCTCGGGTGGTTACTATCACATATTACAACATCTTCCATTTCGTTCTGTTTGAGCAAATGTGGTATTGCTTGGTTCTGGCATCCAGTGATAATTGTTGGGCTGGACAACAGGCCTCAGAAAACCGGACTGTTGCTCCCAGATTTGGGGTGTATCTTCTTGTAACGCTCGTAATCTTTCAATCTCCCAGTAGTGTTCCATTTTTCAACACCTGAAAACAAAAGAAAGAAATAAAAATTACAAATAAAAATAAAGATAATTAGATACAAGTAAATTAGATAGTTTCAAAATTAACAACTCAAGAAATATAAGTCTCCGGCAACGGCGCCAAAAACTTGACCGGCGTAAACACACACGTATAACGCAAGCGCACGTATCGTTCAAGTAGTATAAACATATCGATCCCACGAGGACTTAATTCCTACTGTTGTTATTAATTATTGAATCTATTTATTTACAAATATCTAATTGAGGGTGAAGAGAATGATTGCTTGATTGATTTGGTTGATTGTGGTTTTGCAAAATAAATAATATAAAAAGACAAAAGAAAATACTAAGGAAAATAACAAAAAAACACAAAGATCTAGGGTTGTGAATCATTCTAATATCTTTTAAAAGATGAAGTGGTTATTTTATGTTTGTGTAATAAATCAGTTTACTAACCTGGAACACTAAATTATGCAAAAGCCTCTGTCGATGGTCAGACGCAAATACCCAGTTTAACCCAATTGAACCATATGTCTATGTCAACCAAATTATCTGGATTCATTAAGTTTAAGTTCCAATTATGGCTACCCCCCCGCCCGACAGGTATATTCCTATCCTGTAAGGAAATCTATTAAAGGGTTATCTATCCTCAAGGAAGATCGTGGGCTATTAAGTCTAAGGCTGAAACCTAAAATCCCTATGTCTAGTTCATTTTAGATTTACCACATCAATCTTATTGGTGATCAGACAACAAGAAGCATTAAGCTTAAGACTTAATAAGTAAACCTTTAAATTACCCAAACTATAAATAACCCCTTATAAACCGGTGATATTAGAATTCATCACAACCCCAGATAACTAACACATAACTAGGGCTAGTAACAACTTAAAAGTAAAAGACATAAAGTAAAAATACTGAAAGTAAAAGACATAAAGTAAAACTGAAAAGTAAAATAAAATAAAATGCTAAGGTAAAAGGAATTACTTTTACTACTACTAATTTAGATATCTCCCATAAAATAATATATAAACTTGTGATAATAATACCAACCGACCATATAGGCGGTATCCTGATTAAGTCAAATTAAGTCCAACCACCCATAAAGGCGGAACCAAAATTAAATTGCCAACCGACCAATCTGGCGGTATCCTTTTTAAGTCAATATTTTAAATAGTGAATATATTATTTTTAAGGGAGATTAATCTAAATAGTAACAGTAAAAGAATTACCTTTCACCCTAGCTGGAGAAGTTACCTCCTCATGGTAAATAGTAAAAACTGTAAAAAGTAAAAAGTAAAAATTAAATTACTATTATTACAAAAAAATTAAAATTATTTACAAAACTAAAAACTAAAAATAAAAAAAAAAACTAAAAACTAAAGAATCTAGAGAGAGAAACTCTCTCTTTAGAAGGAATTGAAGAGAGAGGAAGGTGCAATGAATTCTGAAATCTCGAGCTCAATTTATAGGCCTCGGTAGGATCAGCGTCGCCACGCCGATTTGTCGACGTGGCACGCTCTGGTTCGCTGGTTTGAAGATTCTGGATAAGATGATAAGGTGACACGTGGCAGAGTGGTTGGCTTCAATTATTGTGACACGTGGCGGCTTCTGATTGGTCGCTGAGATTCTTATCCGCCACGTGTCAGATAAGGATAGGATACTCAATTATTGATGCTGACGTGGCGCTGACGTGGCGGTGACGTGGCGACACGTGGGAAAGAGACTGTCGGCACCATATAATTGCGACACTTGTCGACACGTGTCACGCTTTGATTGGCTGATGCTGACGTGGCAAGTTGACTTGGTTGACCTTGTGACGTGGCGTGACACATGGCGAAGTTGACTTTTTGACCGATGACATGGCTGATGAAGGCGACACGTGTCAACTCTGAGTGTCGGCAGCATATGATGATGACACGTGGCACGGCGCACGTTAGCAGATCGGCTGTGATGGTGACACGTGGCACGGCGCATTTTAGCAAAGTCAAACTTTTCTCAGATTCTGATTTGTGGACCCGCGCGCACGTTAGCACTGTTCGGCGTATTTTAGACGTCGCGACGCGGAAGTCTGGGCGTCGCGACGCGCAAAAGACCAAAATATCCCAGTTGACGCATTTTTGTCCGTTTTTGCCCCAAATTGCCTCCAATGCTTTCCAAACTTTATTTATCTACAAAATAACACAAAACATCAAAACGTTCACAAAACTCAAGAAACTATACAAAATATTAGGTTAAATGAGTGGGAAATAGTGATATAAATACCACTCATCACACCCCCCAAACCTAACATTTTGCTAGTCCTCGAGCAAAACATAGAGTAAAATAACATAAATAAATTAACTAAGCCACTTTCGTAGGGATCACGGTTGCATTTAGCATATGCAACAAGCCTTTAAACCCTAGGTGTCCCTAGTGGACGAGTTGTAGTCTCGTGAGGGCTTATAGCAATGATACCCACAAACATTTTTACAAAAGTAAAAAGTTAGTTAAAACTAATGCACACAAAAGCAAAAAGACAAGCGAAAAAAGAATAAAGATGTTAGTGACTAATAGGTGAAACTTCTACTTCTACTCCAATTACTAGTTGTTTTGTTTCATTCTAAATTACCGAATAAGTAAATTCTGCGATTATATTTACCATTCTTCATATACACAGCCCAAAAAATATTAATCAACTCATTTTTGCCCACAACAGTCATAAGTGCAGTTGATAAGAGAGTAATATTTTTGTCCTAAAGTTCTATCAGATTTCACACCTTTTTTATAACAATGGAATAATTTTTCTCATTTTCTGATTTTTTCTTTGATTTTTCACTTTTCTATTTTTTATTTATATACAATATCTTCCATCTATGTAACGAGTGTTGGGTCGGTGGCTCCCAAACCAGTTGGCTTTAGGGCACCAGATGTTAAGACACCCCTACAGACTTAATTACTCAGACTTCAGATATATATATTTTTGCAGCATCTTCGATCTATGTAACGAGCTTTGGGCCAATGATGTTGGATAATATGACCCACAGCGTCACTATTTGCACAGATCATTGTGTTGTTGTAGCAAATTAACTATGTAATAAGGAAATTGCACTCTCATCATTTGTGATTAGATCACCATAGATATATAAATGAAGAGAGGTCCATATGATTATTTTCCTGGATTGAGATGATATGAGACAGTATCAGTCCACGAAGGATTAATCATTAAATATCCCTAGCCGTAGTATTATCGAGACTGGACATCGATAATGCGGAATAGGCTAGTATTGCACTTGTGTGCGTTGTGAGGGCACAACGACATAGTTCTCATATATATAAGTGTTGGATACATATGCAAGTACGATAGGAGGTCGTGTTTCACCGATGGTACGGGAAACAGCTTCGCTCTGGATAGACCCCTCGGAATCCCATTGGTATTATGACTATGTGTCTATGGGAGGCCGAAATCAAGGTAGGTGTGTATGGTCTTAACCTGAGACTTACATCGCTAATACTTACGATAATCGATAGACTTTGGTCTTGGTGGTAGGGGACTTTAAACGGGTTCTGTGTACACCATTTCTGGGTTTATCAGAGAGTCGTAGTGTATTGGATGTGATGTCAAGACGGAAGTATCACTTCAGTCATATTGGAGATGATGTCACGCAGGATACGGTATTAGTGCTCTTAAGTGCTGCGCGGCCATCGGGATATTATGACAAGGTCATGTATATCCGATTATAGAGACTAGTTACCAGACATCCGACATGTGCTTCGTACGGGCATACACTTATCCAGCCCCAGGCCTAGCACGTGACTATCCGATACTGGGCCGATATGCACAATACAATCGTATACTACGCTTGATACAGATCTTAATATTCTTAGAGTATATGTCCGGAGAATTGGGAAGACTTGGTGCTTTGCTAGGAGTCGACCTTGTCTCGTAAATCGGTAGAACGTAGTACTTGGTACGTACGTGATTCGGATACACCGACGACCGTATTTACTGCCACTGCCAATATATCCGGGGATCTCATGGGTCGCTTCCCAAAGATTCACCGATGACGTATGACTCGCACTTATATTAATCTGGGATTAATATGATGAGAGAGAGAATTAATCTGGGATTAATTTCGGAGACACTTTATCTAGGATAAAATATCAATTGAAGAGAGAGAAACATTGATTTGGAATTAATCGAGGAATTAATATATTTGATATATTAAACGAAATTAGATTTCGACGCGGAATTAAAATTAGATTTTAATTCGGGCGAGCGAATTAATTTAGAATTAATTCGTTAGCGACGTGAATAGTGATATCACTAGGCATAATTATTTAGTTCTCTCGTCGCGACGGAAATTCGTTAATTCGGAATTAGCGAAATTGAGCCCGAAAGTGTTTACGGACACATTCGTATTTTGAAACGAGTAGGATCCGCAAATCACATCGCGAAGTCTCATTACTTGACACGAATAGATGATGGATGTATCTAGTCACCTTTATGGGATGATACATTGTCTCTATTCTCAATGTAAGTTGGTGAGGTTATTTAATGGATTTAAAAGGTGATGTGGTGTGTTTTGGGAATTAAAACCCAAATGTTTTTGAAATGAATTTCAAATGAAATTCAAATGCATTTGATGCATATAGGAACACAAAAACCGTATACCTTTTTTCACTTCATTTTCCCTCCTCTCTCTCTTCTTCTTCTCTCCTCTTCTCTCTCACACCATTTTCTGGTTCTTGTGAGGCAGTGAACTGCCGAATTAAGAAGCAAAAATGGAGGGAAGCAAGTGCGTTTTGTGGCAAAACAAGAGTGCTAGCACACTCCGGGATCATGCTAAGGTGATAAGGAAGTATACCCATGAGCAAGGAACGTTTTGATGAAGCTTGGAGCTCGTTTTTCTTGTTCAAAATGGCACAAAACAGAAGCCAAATCTGCAGCAGTGGGCGCACATTGCAGTGAGGCAGTGAGCACTTTTTCAGTTCGTTTTGTTGCCCAAATCGCATCTCAACCGCTCGATGTAAGTATTCCGCACTTCAATCGTTGTATTTGCTTATGATTCATGCTTGAGTTTTGATCTTGGGACCTCTAGAAACTCCTTCAATGGCATCAAGAGCTTAGGTTAAAAGCATGAAAAATGTTAGGGCTAAAATTTGGGCAAACTTGAATTTGAGCATGATAAATTAAATTGGATGGATTTGTATGCTTAATTGTGTTTGAATTGAAGATTGACATGGTCAATTTCAAGAAAATGTGATTGGATCTTTTTTCCCCCAAATAATTACCTTGGCCGAAACTTTAATTTTTTTTTATGTCTTGGGATTTTTGATTTTTGACAATTTGAAGTGTTGGAAATCATTCGGGATGATGATTTAACGTCAATTGCGGAATCAATTGGATTGAATTCGATTTGGACGAAAAATCCCCAAATTGCCAAGTATGTCATGAAACTTTAAATTGGGTAAAATTGATTTGAGCATGCAATTATGAAATTGGATGATTAAGTATGCTTAATACATGTTTAATTGATGATTGGTTGGATCAATTTGATTAAATTTGTTTGGAACAATTTCCCCCAATTTTGAAAGTATGTCATGAAACTTGAAATTGGGTAAAATTGAGTTAAGCATGCAATTATGAAATTGGATCATAAAGTATGCTTGAATGTTTTTAATTGATGATTGGTTGGATCAATTTGATCAAATTTGGTTTGGAACAAATTTGCCCAAAATCTTATCTTGGCCGAGAGTTATGCCCCTTTGTGTTCTTGGTGAATTTTGATTTTTTGAAACATTGGATGTGTTGAAAATCATTAGGGTATATTGATTTAATGTCGAATTGGGTTTAATTGGATTGAAACAAATCGGACATGTAATTAACCTTATTGCCAAGAATAAAGTAAAGCATGTAATGAGTTTGATTTTAATCTTAATGTGTTGGACATGTGATGATGAATTGAGTATGATTAATTGGACTAATTTAGTGTTTTGGAAATGTTGATTTAGTTGATTAATCATGTAATGCACTTTAAGTAATTAAATTGTTAAATTGGATTTATGTAATTTAATTATTTGAGGCCTTAAATTGGATTTGGGCTTCTAATGTTGTAATTGGGCCTATTGGGCTTGATTTTATCAAGTTGGGTTTAGGCCAAATGGATTGGATCCAATTGGGCCCAAAACCTTAACCATAAAGCCCAAATGCAACTAATGGACCTTTGTAATTTAATTGGGCCTAATGGGCCAAAATTAATTTAAAGGCTTATGGGGTAAATCCCGGATTGGACTTTGGTTGCGGGTTGACCCGAGTTGACCAAAAGACCACGCCTTAAGAAATTAATTAAAAGCCCATTAGACTTTAATTAAATTAATATTGGATATTAATCGGGCTTTGAGACCCGTAGCGATTAATTTGGAGTTTAAGTCGAAAAGGGTTTATTATTAAAGTGTGTTATTTAATTTGGAATTAAATAGTGAATTAGAATTAAATACAAATTGAATTGGATTTAATTGTGTAATTTAATTTAATTCTAGAATTTGTACTTTAAGTACTTATCCGCAAAAATGAGTTTGACTCGAACAAAATCAAATCGTTGTTTGAACATTGGATGATCACATAATTATCAGATTAATTAATTTGATTAGATTGATTGATAGCATGCTTATATGAGTGAATACATGGTTGTGATGCATGAATAATGTATATCGGATGGATATTAGATGGGTGGGGCAATTTTAGAAATTGTTGTAATAAATTCGATTTATTAAATTGGACCTGCGAGTCCAGCCTTATCACCTCTATTCTCTTTGTATTCTCTTCTCATCTATTCCCCTCTATGTATATGAGGTTTCTTTAGAAGTGTAGTGTAACGGGTAGAAGTAATACAAGTGCTAGCTTGAGTGAGAAATGGAGAGATTTGATCTAGGATCAATGTGTAAGTATCCATCCGCATATCATTATTATTTATTTTCATATACGCTTTATTATGTATTTAGAATGCATGTTTAAGGGTGTATGATGATGAGACCTTAACAAAGATAATTAAATTGATAGCCAATTTGCACGCGAAAATCCCTCAATATATATATGCGTCATTTCCTTCCATTGAGTGATTCTTGCTCAAGATCGGAGATTGTCAGGGGTTGTTTTTGGCCAAAGTCAAGCCCTTGTCAGTCAAAGATGTGCTTTAATCACGAGGCTTTGTTATATATCGGTGTCGTGTCCAAGTTGTGGTTTGTTTGGCCAAAGTCAAGACCACTTCTTGTCCATAGACATTTGATTACGAAGCTTCCCTGTCAATGGGTCCACGCTTGACTGGGATCACTAGGTTTGTTATTGTGCCAAAGCCAAGGCCTAGTTGATTCAGAGGAAAACGGGTAGGGTATATATTCGATATATAGGCATATATTAGATATATGTTTCGGACTTGGATGTCCACCTACTGGATCTAGGAGTTGGATGGGATCCAATTGATCTTCGACATCTACCTTGTTGATTATCATACAATTTTTTGTTTGACCAAAGTCAGGATTGTATGATACTTTAACGGGATCCTAGCCCACTAGGAAACACGGTTTCCCGAGTACTCCACAGAGGGTTAGAGACTCGACGAAAAATAGTGGGAGGCAAGTATTGAATTTGCAACATTCGTTCGAATACTCGCTAAACACGCTCATTTTATTTTACTCGTCATATTAATTAAAAGTATTAGTCGGACTAATATTTTATGTTGTTTTAAAAATATATATAGTTGGACTATATACAAACTCATTCAATATATAGTTGATTTTGTAATTGGATTATAGTAATCAATATAATTGAATTAAATGATAGTTGATTTTATAATGGGATTATAGTAATCAATATTAAAATTATAGTTGATTAAATAATTGGATTATTGTAATCATTATAATAAATAGTACCTTAATAATTTGATTAAATAGTTGGACTATTAAAATCAAGTAAAGAATTGAAAAGTTGAATATTTAAAATATATAATCCTTGGATTAAATGTTTTAAATGATTTAATTTTCAATTGGGAATAAATAAATGGGTTACTTTATTGGATAAAATAACTTATTATTACTAAACCCATAATTAAGCAATAGTAGAGCATAAAATCTTTGGAAGATTTATGTGATGATGACTTTAGTGCTTAATTAATATACTTATAATAAATCTATCTTTGGATTTAAAAGTATTAAAGTTTGCAATTGGGCATGTAGCACAAGGTGCACATCGTTTCGACATCCGAAACCCAAGGCTTGGCCAAAGGTTTGTGGAACATTGAAAATGATGATTGACATATCCAAAAGTGACTACCATTTGGATATGGAAGACACGAAGGAATTAAAGAAAGGGCGAGGCTCTGACTTTAAATATATTTGTCTAAGTTATGTTCACTACTAGTATTGAAATTAGATTTTAAATACTTAAGTGTGGTACATAAAATATATATGTATTGATGTTCAGAATCCGCTATGAGCAGGATACCGACTTCAAGCCGAGATTTCTCTGCGAATCGGAAACGGGACGAAAGTCGCTGTTTCGACCGTGGATACCTAAGTTTAGGAACTACCCTTCGGGTATGTACTTAAATTAGGAACTGTTATAATGTAACTAGTTTGACTAGATACAATATCTCTATATCAATGTTTAATCCGTTGCGGATAAAACCTTTATATTCTAGAACACTAAAGTGTTTTATTATATAAAGACGACACTGAGATAAACACATTAGATGTAAATAACAGAATTTATATTTTGAATATAAATAAAATCTCAAACATATAAAATGACAAATAAATAGCTCATATTGATTTGATCAATAGAGACTTATTTGTGGCATTGTTGTCTGGGACACAATTAAACGAGACTCGTATATCCACACTTTTGAAGAGTGGGTACTAGGACTGATTTGACTATTCAAATAAGGTCTACGAATCTAGTTTACTAGTTAAATACCTAAAATACTATTTACTTGGTAATAGTAAAAGGGCCACCGATCTGTTAGCCCTATTCATGGTGAATTAAGTGGGCCCATATCTAGCTAGGCTAGATGTGAACATGAATATTTCGTGACCTTAACGGATGTAGCATCACGTTGTGGTTATGTGTTTCTTTTGAAGAACACAGATCGGAAACTTTTGAAGTTTCGACACGAAGAAAACAAACAGATCGGCTATAGTGTTATTCCGCCACGGTATGACCGAATGGAAAATACTTAAGCAGTAAGTTTCATATATAAATGAAAGAGTACGGTTCTTTCATGTGAGGACTCCTCCCGAGACACGTCAGTTAGACGTTGTGTCTGAACTAAAATCGAATTTTGTTTGACATGATAAGGTTTATCATGAGTCGCTTTGAGCTATTGTTTCCTTCAATAGGATATGTATTAACAGTGCAAAACTTATTTAGAATAAGGTTCCATGAAAATCTGTTTGACAGATGTCATATAGGATATGAACAGGGAAGAAACGGGGTTTCTCATTCCTGATAATTTGGGTATGCCAGGCATGACGTTTGGATGATACCAAACTAAAAGACCCAAATTGGATAAGTGCCAATATAGGTTTTCCTAAGGGAAACCTTAAGTATAGTACTTGTAATTCTCACATGAGAACAATGTGATTGTTGCTCACCATGCGGTTTTTCCTGAGAGGAATACCGATATGCAGTGGTCAGTGGGAGGATAGTGATACTCGATGAAAATCGGAGTAATACTATTCAAAGCACGAAGTCCTTAATGGAACACAAACAGTTCATCAATGATGAATCTGTACCATTAATCTTCAAATACACAAGAAACTTCGTAGATCGGATAGAGTCAGAAAACAACCTAGAGTATGGGTTTCTGATCTCACCTCATAAAGATGTTAATCTTATGGTGGTGTACCATCCGACTACATTTTGAGGAAGTGATACGAGGTATCGACTCCCTGTTATGGCAAAGTGCCATGAGTCCGAAATGGATTCCATGTATAACGACTATTATGGATACTAGTTGTTGTACCACAAGGCATTGTGACTATTGGTACATTAAACATCTTCAAGGAAGACATACATGGAAGGCAACATACAAACGTACAAAGCTGGGTTTATGACGGAAAGGTATCGTTATCAACATTGTGTTAATGACGGTTCAACCTTTTACCTGTTGCCATGGTAAATCCATTTTGAAGATGCTTGTTGATAACTGTAAATTTCATTTATGAAAGATGTCAGTTACAAATCAAAATCGCTTTCCTGAAAAGGAAACCTTTTAGAGAATGTTTATAACATTCTGACGATTTTGTATAACCGACAAACAAGGTTTGCGGATTATTCAATCCATGTTTGGATTGAAGCAAGCATAAGGTTCTTGGAACTGACGTTTTGAAATAATCATAATGGTTTATGATTTAACTCAAAACGAAATAATTCTTGTGTATATAAGGAGGTTAGTGGGGGAGGCGCACTGACAGTGAAAATTCCCATAAGCTATTGTCGAAAGCTTGGCTTTCATAGAAATTCTCCGTAGAATTCTGGGGAGTAACAACCTTATTCAAGGAATAAAGATCTACTGGGATAGATTTGGAGTTGTTAACACTCTCTGGGAAATTGTACATTTAAAATGTACTTGTATTGGTGTCTCATACGCTTCGAGCATATGGAGTCACAATCGGGTCAATCCAAGTGATAGTCACTGGATTGAAGTTAAGAACATCTGTTAGTATCTCAGAGAACTAAAGATGCTATCTTAAACTATGGAGAAGGAGAACTTGTAGTGACTGGGATCACTACTGTAAGTTTCCAAACAATTAAAATACTACTACGGTACTATAAAGTTTGAATAACAGGGACAGTGAGCTGGAAATCTTCCTAGCAAGATAACTGTTGCCGAATAAACAACAAATGCGGATTATTGCTGCAGCTGAGGCAGCAATAGAAGACCATCTGGGTCGAAAATAAATCTAATAAGATTAGATAAAGTTCTGTTAGCAGCTGAGCTAGGCGTCAGCATAGGCTAAGGAATTAAAAGTCTCATCGACGATCCAGATATATACTTCTATATCATCTGATTCGTTCGGATCATACATCGTGGCGATGTGATGATCGTATAAATCGCGTCAAACGATAATCAAACAAATCCGCTGACGAAAACCTTTCCTCAGCAATTTGAGCGAACCATACATAGTTCGGGTGTTGGACACTTAAGTGACTCGCTATGTGCCAAGTGGGAGATTGTTGGATAATATGACCCACAGCGTCACTATTTGCACAGATCATTGTGTTGTTGTAGCAAATTAACTATGTAATAAGGAAATTGCACTCTCATCATTTGTGATTAGATCACCATAGATATATAAATGAAGAGAGGTCCATATGATTAGTTCCTGGATTGAGATGATATGAGACAGTATCAGTCCACGAAGGATTAATCATTAAATATCCCTAGCCGTAGTATTATCGAGACTGGACATCGATAATTGGAATAGGCTAGTATTGCACTTGTGTACGTTGTGAGGGCACAACGACATAGTTCTCATATATATAAGTGTTGGATACTTATGCAAGTGCGATAGGAGGTCGTGTTTCACCGATGGTACGGGAAACAGCTTCGCTCTGGATAGACCCCTCGGAATCCCATTGGTATTATGACTATGTGTCTATGGGAGGCCGAAATCAAGGTAGGTGTGTATGGTCTTAACCTGAGACTTACATCGCTAATACTTACGATAATCGATAGACTTTGGTCTTGGTGGTAGGGGACTTTAAACGGGTTCTGTGTACACCACTTCTGGGTTTATCAGAGAGTCGTAGTTGTATTGGATGTGATGTCAAGACGGAAGTATCACTTCAGTCATATTGGAGATGATGTCACGCAGGATACGGTATTAGTGCTCTTAAGTGCTGCGCGGCCATCGGGATATTATGACAAGGTCATGTATATCCGATTATAGAGACTAGTTACCAGACATCCGACATGTGCTTCGTACGGGGCAGACACTTATCCAGCCCCAGGCCTAGCACGTGACTATCCGATACTGGGCCGATATGCACAATACAATCGTATACTACGCTTGATACAGATCTTAATATTCTTATGAGTATATGTCCGGAGAATTGGGAAGACTTGGTGCTTTGCTAGGAGTCGACCTTGTCTCGTAAATCGGTAGAACGTAGTACTTGGTACGTACGTGATTCGGATACACCGACGACCGTATTTACTGCCAACATATCTGGGGATCTCATGGGTCGCTTCCCAAAGATTCACCGATGACGTATGACTCGCACTTATATTAATCTGGGATTAATATGATGAGAGAGAGAATTAATCTGGGATTAATTTCGGAGACACTTTATCTAGGATAAAATATCAATTGAAGAGAGAGAAACATTGATTTGGAATTAATCGAGGAATTAATATATTTGATATATTAACGAAATTAGATTTCGACGCGGAATTAAAATTAGATTTTAATTCGGGCGAGCGAATTAATTTAGAATTAATTCGTTAGCGACGTGAATAGTGATTTCGCTAGGCATAATTATTTAGTTCTCGTCGCGACGGAAATTCGTTAATTCGGAATTAGCGAAATTGAGCCCGAAAGTGTTTGCGGACACATTCGTATTTTGAAACGAGTAGGATCCGCAAATCACACATCGCGAAGTCTCATTACTTGACACGAATAGATGATGGATGTATCTAGTCACCTTTATGGGATGATACATTGTCTCTATTCTCAATGTAAGTTGGTGAGGTTATTTAATGGATTTTAAAAAGGTGATGTGTGTGTTTTGGGAATTAAAACCCAAATGTGTTTGAAATGAATTTCAAATGAAATTCAAATGCATTTGATGCATATAGGAACACAAAAACCGTATACCTTTTTTCACTTCATTTTCCCTCCTCTCTCTCTTCTTCTTCTCCTCTTCTCTCTCACGCCATTTTCTGGTTCTTGTGAGGCAGTGAACTGCCGAATTTAAGAAGCAAAAATGGAGGGAAGCAAGTGCGTTTTGTGGCAAAACAAGAGTGCTAGCACACTCCGGGATCATGCTAAGGTGATAAGGGAAGTATACCCATGAGCAAGGAACGTTTTGATGAAGCTTGGAACTCGTTTTTCTTCTTCAAAATGGCACAAAACAGAAGCCAAATCTGCAGCAGTGGGCGCACATTGCAGTGAGGCAGTGAGCACTTTTTCAGTTCGTTTTGTTGCCTAAATCGCATCTCAACCGCTCGATGTAAGTATTCCGCACTTCAATCGTTGTATTTGCTTATGATTCATGCTTGAGTTTTGATCTTGGGACCTCTAGAACCTCCTTAAAATGCCCCCCAAACCAGTTGTTTTTAGGCCATAGATGTTAAAACCCCCCTTCAAGACTTAATAACTCGGATCTCAGACGTTTTTTTTTTTTTTTTTTTACTCCACTCCTGCTTTTTAAGATGTTTCCTCCAATTAAACTAGAGCACTGAATATTACAAACTTTTCAATTTTAGCTCATGTCTGTATGTTACTATATATGTTGATAATATCTGTCAACTGAACATATGAAGATTCCTTTTTAGTCAGTTTTAAGGAGAATTCACAAATTAAATAATTCAAAAGGAAATAAACAAAAATTAACTTGTTTCGAAAATAGGCTTGAGATACGTCTCAAGAGTGGAAACTCCTTACTCAGCTATCTCTTACCAATTTCACCTTTTTAGTCAAAATAAAAACACAAAAAAAATTTGTAATTTTTGAAAATTTTCCAATTTTTTTGTATTTTTCGAAAAATTTTGGACTAAAATTAAAAACAACATACAAACTAAAAACAAGGTACTAATCAACTAATTCCCTCCCCCAAACCTAAATGAGACATTGTCCCCAATGTCTTAAACAGTAAAAGGAGAGTTAAGAAGGTCGTACCTGGTTAGCTGAAAATCTACAGGAAATTAAAGGTTAAGATCCAGATTAATTCGACGCCTCTTACCACGATCGTCCTCAGACCAATTTATCTTTGAAAGGATGGGGTCAACTTGTGGTTCATAGGCTATGCGTTGGTCTATTAGATCCGGAGCAGTTCTGGCAGTAAAGAGGAGTTCTTTCAAAGGTTTTGACACGAACCCATTTCTCCGAGCATCATCAAGAAACACACAAAGAAAATCATAAAATCCATCAACGTTAAGCAGTCCAAGCGGTTTCTGGTGTATGTTCAGGTTCGCCCAAGATAGAACTATAAAAATTTCCTCCAATGTGCCCAAGCCACCTGGCAAAGCGATAAAAGCATCAGCACGGTTAATCATTTCTACCAGTCGTTCAGACATACCTGGCACCATCAGTTCCTCTCCGTTTGATGATCCAATAAGATTTGCCTCTGCCAAGGGTTTTGGGATGATTCCCAAAACATGACTGCCTCCTTCCTGTACAGCCTTTGAAACGATCCCCATAAGTCCAAGATTGCCTCCGCCATATATTAAGTGCATATTCCTTGCTGCTAAGACTCGACCCAATTCCTGTGCTGCCTCTACGTATTGTGGCTTAGTACCAATAATACTACCGCAAAACACGCAGATGTTTTCAACTCGTCTTCTTGAAGTGGCTTCCATTTTTTTTTTATTATTTATTTTTCAACTCTGGATGCCTTCAAAAGTGCAATGACGGGCTGAATTTATAGTACCTGAAAAGGGTGAGTAATAATAGCACTAGTATCTTCCAAAGGAAGCTTTGTTAGCTAAACAACAAAAGAAATCGTGAAAGGTCAAAAAGTCTGGATCCTGTCTACGAAAATAAAGATAATTACAATAGAAAAGAGAATCAAAGCAATAATGAAGACAACGGAATTGTGTACGCAATACGCTACTCGTTTGGTATATAAATCCATTAGGATGCGTTTCAAGAATCCATTCATTATTCAGCCATCGCTAATGAATTAGCTTTCATTTTTGCCAAACACCATTCCTTCTGTCTAAAAATGCTCCGTTTGTGCTTTTCCCTACAAAAATAACACACAAAATTAAAAAGTTCACACAAAGTATGAAAACAAATATTACAACAAATTGCATGGGTTGCCTCCCTACTAGCGCTAAATTTTTCGTCTTCAGCCAGACGTGACTGAAATTCATCTGTTAAGGAGGTTTCAATGTCGTTTTAGATGTCCGATAAAAAACAATCCCGTGAGCGTTGCTTTTGAAGGGTCTCTTCCAACGGTAAGGTGGCAAAAATAGTTTTGTCACATTCAGTGCTCGTGCCACCTTTTTGCTCCTTGTTGTTCCAGTGGTTCCTGCAAAGAAAGAAAGAAAATCATGAGGTCTTATATGGTGCTTGACTTGGAATGGAAGTTCCATTCTGTCAAGCTTCTGTGTGATATCTTTGATTTGTACTCCCCAAAACAGCGATGTTTCTCCTGAATGCTCTGGATCTTTATTAAGGTCAGACATTTGCTTCTCCATTTGCTTTGCTTCTTGCTCCACCTTTTCTTCACAGATGTATTGTAAAATTTTTGTATTTAATTCTTCATCTGTCATCTGTGAAATACATGCTTCAAAATTATCAACCTGAGGATGAAAAGAAATGTCAGATTTTAGGACTTCATCCTCTGATCTGGGTGAAATGATTGGCTCAGGTAGATCTTCTTCAAACATAATTGCAAAATAGTCTCCAAGATCTTCATTTTGAGGATTGAAAGTGTGATCCTCTGTTGTTGGTGCAGTTGGTACAAATAGGTCAGCTTCATCCTCGTCAGAATCTGAATAATAAAAGTCAAATTGAGACTTTGCCGGTTCGGGCTCCTGAACTGATGCCTCTGGTTGTTGATACTGCTCAGCCTCCTCCTCTGTTGAAGTGTCATTGTGAAATGATTGGTATTTGAAGGCTTCATCAGTGTCATCTGAAACTGGTTCTTGAGGTATGTAGTCCTGGTTTTCTGTGAATTGTCTCATTTTTTTTTTCTGTCATCCTCTGAATGAATTCTGATTGTCTCTGAATACTTTCAAATTGTTTCTGGCTTGTTTCAAGCATTTCATCCAACTTTTGTTTCTCTAACATATCTTTGAGCATGTTTAACAACTGATCTTCCTCTGATGGTTCTAGTTGTTGATGAAAATCGCATATGGATGGTGGATAAGATGGAAAATGTGATGGTTTTTCATACTTTGAATGATTCTGAAAATTCTGCCACTCTGAACGGTATATACATTGATCGCTCGGGTGGTTACTATCACATATTACACATCTTCCCATTTCATTCTGTTGAGAAAATGTGGTATTGCTTGGTTCTTTGAGGTATGTAGCTCTGATTTTCTGTTAATTGTCTCATTTGTTTTGTCAGTCTCTGAATGGATGCTGATTGTCTCTGAATACTTTTGAATTGATTTTGGACTGATTCAAGCATTGTATCCAACTTTTCATCTTGCTTCTTGAACCAATCTTTGAGAATGTCAATCATTTGATCTTCCTCTGACGGTTCTGGTTCTTGATGAAGATCAAAGGTGGATGGTGGATAAGATGGAAAGTAGGATGGTTCTTCGTACCTTGAATGATTCCAATAATTCTGCCACTTTGAAAGGTATATACATTGATCGCTCGGGTGGTTACCATCACATATTACACATCTCTCTATTTCGTTCTGTTGAGCAAATGTAGAATTGATTGGTTCTGACATCCAGTGATAATTATTGGGCTAGACAATAAGCCTCAGAAAATTGGACTGTTGCTCCCTGAATTGGGGTGTATCTTCTTCTAGTAAAGCTCTTAATATTTCAATATCCCAATAGAGATCCATGTCAACCACCTGAAATATAAAAGAAAGAAATAAAAATTATAGATAAAAATAAAGAAAATAAGATACAAGTAAAATAGATAGATTCAAAATTAATAACTCATGAAAAATATGTCACCGGAAACGGCGCCAAAAACTTGACCAGTGCGTAATCACACATGTATAACGCAAGAGCATGTATCGTTCAAGTAGTATAAAAATATCGATCCCACGAGTACTTAATTCCTAATGTTGTTATTAATTATTAATACTATTTATTTACAGGTATCTAATTGAAGGAGAAGAGAATGATAGCTTTTGGTTGGTTGAATGTAGATTTGCTGAAAAAATAAATAAATAAAAACACAAAAGAAAATACTAAGGAAAATAACAAAAGACACGAATATCTAGGGTTGTGACTCTACACAATATTATTCTAATGATAAATTGATTCTCCTATTTATGTGTAATAAATTAGTTTGCTAACCTGGAACACGAAGATATAGGCGATATTATCATTTGTCCATAAACCAGCCATATAGGTGGTAATTATCTGTCACCTAAAGACCGGCCATATAGGCTGGGTCACATTATGTCAAATAAATAAAACCAGCCATTAAGGCGGTATAACCTTTTAGTTTGAATTATAATTTCCATATTATAATTAAGGGAGATTAATCTAAATTAAAATAATAAAAGCTTCACCCTTCCCCTAGCAGAAATCTAACTACTAAACATAAAAGAAAATAGAAGAAAAGAAAGTACTACTATTGCTGAAAATAAAATTAAATAAATTAAATACTGAAAAATAAATACAAACAAGATGCAATCCTTAAATTCCTTACAAAAACCTAAGGAAAGCATGAGAATTACAAATGAAATGGCTTGGTATTTATTGGAAAATCTAAAGGCTTCCACCAATTTCTCCACCAATTGCTCCACCAAACACTCCACAAAATTCTCCCCCAAACACTCCACCAAACATGCCACCAGACACTCCACCAAACATGCAAGCACGTTTTGTGAAAGTTTGACAATTGTAAAATGTCATTTTCCAAATTTTTTTTATAATGACTTTAGTAATTACAAAAAATATATTGGATTTTTTTGTTAATTTCGGTCTTGAAAACTTCGGAATTCAAAACTATTTAAAATTTCAAAGTTTTAGATCTTTGAGTCTTCTTTAATCTTCAACTTTAATCAGCTCAATCGAATATCGGATGAAAAATTTATGGTCAAAATAACAAACTTGCATAAAACTGGAATTTAGGACTGCACTTCGTGACGCGTACAAAAAATTTTCGTTTTGACCTTTTTTTCTCCGGATTTCATCGTTTTAGCCCCGAGTTGATTCCATTAAGTCCCAATATTATTTTATCTATAAAATAAATAAAAACACATCAAAACGTTCATAAAACTTGAGAAACTATACAAAATATTATGTTAAATTAGTGGGAAATAGCGATATAATTACCACTCATCATAAACCCTAGAAATTTAAAATCAAGTTTAGGTGGCTTTGATACCATTATTAGTGTCTTAGACATGACAATGATCTCTAAACATTGATTCAAGTGTGAATTTACCAAATAAAGTTTTGGAATACTTACATTGGTTGGTTGAAGTTCAAAACTTTTCCATGAATGTAGAAGCTCCAAGCTTTTATTTTAAATTCCAATCTCAAGGGTGAGTTTCCCTATCACCTTTCTTTGACTCCTTAAATGCTAGCTTGGATGAAATTTTGCAAAAAAATTTCAAGAACAAGAGAGGGAGTATTCGGCCATGAGAGGAGAGAGAAGAGAGAGATAATTTTTGTGTTATGTTGACTTGTGTTGGTTTTCCAAAAACCAAGTAGTTGTATAATTGTTTTTCCAAAAACAAAAACAATGTTTGTTAAAAGTAAGTGGTTTTGTGAAAACCAATTACTTTTGCCAACTACCACCATCACCTTTGAGAAGTGATGTGAGTGGTGGGTCCCACTCAATTAAGAGTTCCAAATTCAAGTTGGCTTACACAACACACTTTGGGCCCGGGTTCGTTTAATCCGATTAAATAAATTTTCGTCGCTAAATAATTAAACCCAATTTAATTAATTAATAATGCCTCTCAAAATTATTACAATTGACGCTTACAAATTAATTCCAAATTAATTTGTTCGCTTGAATTAAAATCCAATTTTAATTCTGTATTGAAATCCAATTTCAATTAATATATCTGATATATTATTTTAGCCCAATTAAATAAATTAAATAGTAAAATCTAATTTAACTAATAAATTAACTTTACCGATTAATTCAAAATTAATCGCGTTCTCTCTTCTAGACGAATTAAATCCCAGATAAATTCTTGCTGTAATTAATCCAAGATTAATTTTATCTCTAATAATTAATCCCAGATTAATTCTGTTTGAGCCAAATGTCATCGGTGAATCTTTGGGAAGCGACCCAAGAGATCTTTGGATATGTTGGCAGTAAATACGGTTATCGGACTATCCGAACACGTGCGTACCCTGTACCACGTTCTCACTGATTTACAAGACATGGTTGGCTTCTAGCAAAGCACCGTGCCTACCCAATTCTCCAGAAATATTCAACAAAGAATATATAATATGTATCAGGCATAGTATATAAAGTATAGCGTAATACGATCCAATATCTGATGTCATATGCTAGGCCTAGGGCTAGAATTGTGTCTGCCCCATACGAAGCATATATCAAATCACTAGTAACTAGTCTCTGTAATCAGGTAATCATGACCTAGTCGTACTATCTCGATAGCTGCAGTATTTAAGAGTACTAACGCTGTATCATGCGTGATCATCATCTCCATATGACTGAAGTGATACTTCCATCTTGAGATCACACCCAATACACTATGATTCTCAGTAAACCCAGAAGAGGCGTACACAGAACCTGTTAAAGCTTCGGACGACCAAAACCAAAGTATACTGATTGTCGCAAGTATTAGCGATGTAAGTCTCAGGATAAGACCACATACACGTACCCTGATTCGGATTCCCATAGACACATAGTCATACTACCAATAGGACTCCGAGGGGTCTATCCAGAGCAAAGCTGTTTCCGGTCCAACGGCTAACAAAACCTCCTATCACACTTGCATAAGCATCCAATACTTAAATATATGAGAACTATGTCGTTAAGCTTCCATAATGCGCACAAGTGTAATACTAGCCTATTTCATATTATCAATGTCCAGTCTCGATAATACTACGATAAGGGATATTTAATGATTAAACCATTCGTGGATTAATACTGTCTCATATCTTATTAATCCGGTACTAATCATATGGACTTTTATCATTTATATTTCCAAGTAATCCAATTAAAAAATGATAAAATAGCAAATTTCTTTGTCACAAAGTTAATTTGTACAAAAACACCATGTCTTTTACAAATAGTGATGCTATGGGTCATAATTGTCTCACATATGCATGTATGCATGGATGTATTTCCTATTCCGATGGGTTAGGCATTCCTTGTGCTCTTTGGTGCTCTTTGCCTAAAAATGTCTTCGGTCGCCCCTTGGACCTGCTTACAATTTCCTTCTGCCAGTTCTCTTCTGGTGATTGCTCAGTTCTCTTTGGTCCCGTGACTTGAGACCCGTTATGTTCCTTATTCACGGGGTGGTAGACTGATCGCCTCCAGACCTGATTTAGCTTTCTACTCTCCGCTGCCTACAATGGGTCACGGTGAATTACGCCTTTTTTTAAAAGTGGCCTCATCCTTTTGGGATACTGAAAGTCATGTCTTCTGATTCCCAGATTTTCGAAATATGCCTTATGTCGGAGGAGTTCGCTGCTATTCTTTGCTTGGATTTTTCTCCTACTACCCTTCCGGTGATGTTGTGTTTCCAATGTCTATACCCTCGGGAGGCCTTCGAAGTTTTCCTTATTTTGCAGGTTCGTACTATCTTTTGCTTAAGCTGTCTCCCAATAGTTACACATATTATTATCCTCAAAGAATGCCCAATAATGAAACCAGAGAACCTTCAAAGCACTCAATGAAATTCAAATCCGAGTTCTTGAATAAATTATCTAAGCCGGACTCAAAGTGTACGTGTGTAAAGGTTCATTCACAGCTTGATTCATAGGTTAGCAAACTCAATGATTTTGTTTCAAAAATTGGGATCGATGGGTCAAACCAACCTAGATGTCTCAATTATACTCTGCAATTGCTTCTCTGTGTTCAATATGGTATGATTTTCTTTTCTTTTTTTTAACACACCAACTCTTTAAGGTAGCATTTCTCCTCATGGTGGTCCTAATACTCGCCCATTGGTAGCTTCACGCTTATCGGTTATAGGTGGTTTAATTTTTTTCTTTAGAGACTTTTCTTTTATTTTCAACCATACCACATATCATAACACAAGAAAATCAGCATAGACATCTAATCGACCTGCAATTTCTTCAACTAGTCATTTTGCCAACTACTCAGGTTTTCACTGCTAAAAACCTATAATTAAGTGCTCACGAGTCTAACATAGTTCAACTACTCAAAGTATCAGATAAAAGTACATCAAGAACTTATCGTTTCTAAGGTTTCGCCGTAAAGCAAACGATTTCATCATTGGACTTATGCCTAACTATTAAGGACAAAAAGCAAACAATTTTTATTTTTTATTTTTTATTTTTCTTATTTTCTTTTGTTTTTTTTTTTTTTGTTTTTTTTTTTAGCTGAAGGCCCCCCAATGAGGTATTAATTTTAGAGTTTTCCCTTCCTGAATTCGTTTCCCGCGACTTCCAGGTAGTGCCTCCATACGAGGCTCATCATTGGCCTTTATGCAAAAATACAGTGCCTACAGTCGCCCCCACTTTGATGGGGCTTGTGCAGTTTGTGACAGTGACAACCCTGTCAAAGTTATGCATGCATTTTTACTTACATGGTTCCTCGGCTGTCGCTGGACTTACCTGTTGTTTTATGAAATGCTTCGAACTGAGTTGATTTGGTGACGAGGTGTTGCGACCGCTAAGGTTAATCCCTGCGAGATGCTGTGATCTATAGGATTCAATACCGAACTGAGCTGATGTGAGATGGTTCATTCCTGAACCATTACTGATGTGAGATGGTTCATTTCCGAACAGTTACTGATATGAGATGGTTCATTTCCGAACCGTTACTGATGCGAGATGGTTCATTTCTAAACCGTTACTGGATCCAACCCGATTCTCCAAAACCATACTTGGCCCAACCAAGCCCATTAGCCCAAATACAACAAATTAAATTAACATATTATTCCTAATTACATATTAATCCAATTAAAGTGTAATTAACACAATTAATCAATTAATCTAAAGTTTCCAAAACACTAATTAATCAATTTAATCATGCCCAATTATCCAATTCATGTCCGACACAAATTGAAGCAAAATCAACTCATCCAACATGTTTAACTCACGGAAACAACATGAAATTAACATCCAATTTTGTTTTCAATCCAATTAAATCAACAATTAACATTCCATTTCATGCCAATTAACATATCCAATTGTCAAATTTCAAAAATCACCATGAGTTCTTCTTAGGGTTAAATTCGGCCATGTTGGATTTTTACGGAAAATTAATCTAATCAATTTTTCTCAAATCCAAAGATGCACAAATCCAATTCATCATCATGCAAACACAACCAAATAATCAATTTAGGAAAATACATACTCCAAGCAAAATCTCCAAATTAAAGTCCATAAACTGACCGGTGCGTAATCACACACGTATAACGAAAGAGCACGTATCGTTCAAGCAGTATAAAAATATCGATCCCATGAGGACTTAATTCCTACTGTTGTTATTAATTATTAATACTATTTATTTACATGTAACTAATTGAGGGAGAATAGAATGATCGCTTTTGGTTGGTTGAATGTAGATTTGCTGAACAAATAAATAAATAAAAACACAAAAGAAAATACTAAAGAAAATAACAAAAGACACAAATATCTAGGGTCATGACTCTACACAATATTATTCTAATGATGAATTGATTCTCTTATATATGTTTAATAAATTAGTTTGCTAACCTGGATCACGAAGATATGCAAAAGCCTATGTCGATGGTCAGATGCAAACACCCAAATAACCAAATTAATCATATGTCTATGTTAACCAAGTTACCTGAATTCATTATGTTCAAGTTCCAATAATGGCTACCCCCGCCTGACAGATATATGTCTATCTTTTAAGGAAATCTATTAAAGGGTTATATATCCTCAAGGAAGATCGTGGGCTATTAAGTCTAAGGCTGAAACCTAAAATTCCTTCGTCAAGTTTTTGTTAAGTTTACCAAATCAATCTTAGTAATGGCCAGTTAACAAGAAGCATTAAGCTTAAGACTTAATAAATAAACTAAAGAATTACCAATGATATAATTAAATCAATTATTAAGCATGTTAATATTGTGTTTCATCATTAAGTCAAATTTCCAATTAAGTCCAACCAGCCATAAAGGCAGTATTATCATTTGTCCATAAACCAGCCATATAGGTAGTAATTATCTGTCACCTAAAGACCAGCCATATAGGCGGTGTCACATTATTTCAAATAAATAAAACCAGCCATTAAGGCGGTATAACCTTTTACTTTGAATTATAATTTCAATATCATAATTAAGGGAGATGAATCTAAAATAAAATAATAAAAGCTCCACCATTCCCCCAGTAGAAATCTAACTAAACATAAAAGAAAAGAGAAGAAAATAAACTACTACTATTGCTGAAAATAAAAATACCTAAAATAAATACAGAAAAATAAATACAAACAAAATGTAATCCTTAAATTCATTACAAAAACCTAAGGAAAACATGAGAATTACAAATGAAATGGCTTGGTATTTATAGGAAAATCTAAAGGCTTACACCAATTTCTCTACCAATTGCTCCACCAAACAGTCCACAAAATTCTCCACCAAACATGCCACAAGACACTCCACAAAACACTCCACCAAACATGCAAGCATGTTTTGTGGTAGTTTGACAATTGTAAATTGTCATTTTCCAGTTTTTTATTTTTTGATAATGACATTTGTAATTACACAAAACATATTGGATTATTCATTAATTCCGGTCTTGAACACTTCGGAATTCGAAAATATTTAAAGTCTTAAAGTTGTAGATCTTTGAGTCTTCTTTACTCTGCAACTTGAATCAGCTCAATTGGATATCAGATAAAAACGTTGTGGTCAAAATACCAAACTTGCGCAAAATTGGAATTTAGGACTACACTTCGTGACGCGTATAGTAAATTTTCGTTTTTGACCTTTTTTCTCCGAATTTCATCGTTTTAGCCCTGAGTTGATTCCATTAAGTCCCAATATTATTTTTATCTGTAAAATAAATAAAAACACATCAAAATGTTCATAAAAATTGAGAAACTATACAAAATATTATGTTAAATGAGTAGGAAATAGTGATATATAATTACCACTCATCACACCCCCAAACCTAATATTTTGCTAGTCATCGAGAAAAACAACAAAATAAAATAACATAAACATCTTTAAAATAAAATTAAGCTAAGCCACTTTCGTAGGGATCACAGTTGCATTTAGCATATGCAACAAGCCTTTAAACCCCAAGGTGTCCCTAGTGGACGATTTGTAGTCTCATGAAGGTTTACAACAACGATACCCAAAAATGTTTGATAAAAGTAAAAAGATAGTAAAACTAATGCACACAAAAGTAAAAAGACAATAGAAAAGAAGTTAGTGACTAAACAGGTGAAACTTCTACTCCAATTTAGTAGTTGTTTTCTTTCTTTTTAAATTACTGAATAGGTAAAATCTCCGATTATGGTTACCAATCTTTATATACACAACCAACAAAATATTAATCAACTCATTTTGCCCACAATAGTCACAAGTGCAGTTGAGAAGAGATTA
>SKCR01050183.1:0-39323 GCA_019454045.1 Zanthoxylum bungeanum | reverse complement strand
TAAATTCCTCACAGATAATGTAAAGTAGTCTTTATCCTTGTCATACATGGTGTATGCAAGAAATTTATGATCTGGGGATACTTCGGATAATTCTTCATAAGCATAACCTATAAAAAGAATTAATATAAAAAATTAAAATTGGTCCAGAAAAGAAACTAAGCAGCAGCAGATAATGTTAAAGCTCATCCGTCATTTCCATCTCTACCAGATCTATCAAGAAAAACAAGAATCAAAGGGCTTTTTGGAAGAAAAAGAACGTTATAGTACCTCCAAATCTATCTGCTTCTTTATTGTAGTCAAGCAACTTTTGCTCAATTTTCTTGCCAGAGGTAAAATCAAACCCAGCTGCTGGAGACTTATGCGAAATGAACTCTTCATTTAAGCTTGCCAATCTACGACACAACACCGGATACTGCTTTCCTTCTTCAACCCGCCGATAATACAACCTGCGGTGATGAAGATCCACCTTCAAATTGTAAAAAGATCATTCAGATTCTTAAACAAGAATCAGATCCTGAAACAGAATAAATAATGATCCATCTGGATGATTCGTGATTTTAGAAAAGGGAACCCTTTGTAAAAGAAGAAAAATGTACCAAAAAAAGCTTTCCTCTTACTATTTCCTCCACTAGAGTCCCTTGATTTCCAAAAATAATAACCTCCCCTCAACATAGCTTTGAATAACTGCTTGGGGTAAGACATTCACTTTTCAAGAAAACGAATTGAATTGTGACATTTAAAATTTTGTTTTCTAGGCTCAAATCTGGGAAAAATTATCATAATTTGATTAATTAGCAACCAGAAGAAACAAACAAAACCGTGTGATTAGCTTGATATGAGCTTTTAATGTCAGATTTTCATACTTCTGGGAAAAAAAGCACGAGTGATATTTTCCTTTTGTGTTTCTTCTCTTGCCTCTACAATGAACGCACAATCGATCATCAAACAACAGATGATACATAAGGCATTCATTAAGCAACAACTATTAAAGCACCAAAAAAACTAATAGCATGTTTGACAGTGTTTTCCGCACCTGCCATAAGAGCTTTTGTACTAACCATTTAGTATCAATATGTGCATTTCCAAACTCATTAACAGCAAAACAATTGATACACACTTTTCTTCACAAAGCACTTTCGCTCAAAAGATCTTTCTACAAAAACACCCAATTGCATTCTAATTTAGTTTTTGTTCCCTTCCACTTTCTCCCCAAACAGAGCCTTAATTCATATTATTTCAGCAAATGCCAACATCTACCTCCAGAAAAGAAAAATAAAAAATCAAAGCTAGAAATGAGAATAATGTGATCGTATCAATACCAGGGGCCCCAGCGGAGAGGAGGGGTGGAAAGGTCAAAAGCCAAGCGGGAGGCCATCTCGGACAGGAGCTTAGACTGGAGTCTCTCGGTGTCGGACATAACAGCTTCGGTGTACTTCTCTTCTTGTTCCATGTACATGTCCATGTGTCGCATCGCTACCTTGTCGTTCAGGCTCGACATCCAGCTGTACGGATCCTCCCACGTGTGGTCGTGGAACGTGAAGCTCTGTGGTTTTTTAGGCGGTCTAGGAGGCGACGGTGGGGCCGGGGCTCTCTGCGGTTTTGGAATCTTGTAGTGCCGGAGATGGATCAGAGGACGGTGGTTATTGTAGCAGCGGATGGCGGGTAGAAGGTGGCGCATGGTAAAGGGTTCAGGGTTTAACGGTCGAAATAAAAAACGAGTCTGTCACTTCCAGTGGGTTTAAGAAGATTGAATTTGGAAATTTATCATCCGTCGTCAATTTAAAATTGGGAAAATATATTAGGTTTTTCAAAAAAAAATCACATGTCTATTTAAAATTATGAAAAATAAATATTTTACTCCTAAAATATTAGTTAACATAATTTGTTTTTATTATTTGAAATGGTAGTGTGTAAAACGGATTTGTAACCCATATTTTTATAGTCATTTTAATTTCGACATAATTGTTTATTACCATAACTTCGAGAAATATTGACTTAAAAAAACATACAAAATAAAAATATAGGCACAATACATACTAAATACGGAGAAGTCTAATGACCCTATATCTATATGACCTTTTAAAATAACTAATCACCCTGTTAAAGTTGTTAATTATGATAATTAGTAACCATTGGATGTTAAGTTGATGGAAGTAAGTGTTAGTTGTCCTCAATGGGAGTGACTCGGTGGTATAGGGTTCAGGACCTGAAGTCAAGTCCTGAATTCGAATCTAGATGGTGCGTTTCTTATAAGAATCTGAGACAACCGAATGTTTTACTTGTTTCGCTTAAACTCGAAATGAGTGTTTTAGTGGTGGAGTTTACAACGATTTAAAAAAAAATTGTTAGTGCCATGATTTTAATGATGTCAATGAAGTAAAAAAGACTCAAAGATAATAAATTCAAAGATATGAAGATTTTGGCAAATAATATCAACGTTAGCTACTTGATTTCGGCGGCATCCAAACATCTCAATATTAGCAAATCAAGTTCGATGAGTCAAAGAGCCAATATGTTGATAAATAGCCCAAAATGAGCTAAAAGATAACCAAAGAAACAAATATTGATGAAGAGCCAAAATGAGCTAGAAGATGGTCAAGATAACAAATAAGATAAATAGTCAAAAAGATGATGAAAAAGCCAAAATAAGAGTCAAACAATATGAAAATCAAAGATGATGATTAAGAGCTAACATTAATTGTAAGTGAGTTTATTCAAGTGTTTTAAAATTCTTAGAAATCATACATTTTGCATCACTTGCATTTAAAAGGGCTAAAAATACTTAATAAATAATTTGCACTTTTTTGCACCAAAATGAATTTTAATACACAAGTACATTGGAAAATAGTTTTGAAAAATTATCAAATTTGTGAATTAAATTTCAAATGATATATCGTCATATAGATATGTATCTCTACTTTGTTACGGTTCAAACGGAACATAATTTCGATATTTAGAACTTATGCTAAAGCCATAATACTATAACATGTTATGGATGTGCATTTTCTGCATATCTGTCACAGTAGAAAAGTTCCACAAAATTCATTTTAATATTTTTTAGAGTGAATTTTATTTAGATGATAACCATATGTGTCTAGTTTATGTATAAATTTACGGAGTTTGGTTTGGAATTTTATAGAGTAAAATATGACCAAAATATTGAGTACTGTCAGGTTTGACTGGCCATCAGAATGTTGCTAAGACAAACATACCGGTCTTTGAAACAAGCATACTGGTCCATGGAATGGAACATGCATACCAGTCACAGAGGTCTCAACATTCATTTTTTGGAGCGTTTAAGTCGTCAGATCGGCATACCGGTCTTGTAGACAGTCATACCGATCTCATAATTGAAAAATAGTTATAAACGGTTAATTTTGTGTAAAATCTATAAATTGGCCATTTTTTCACTTCTAATAGATTTTCTGTACATATATTCATCATTTAATCATGTCAAAACATTACTGAGAGCTTATAAATATGTTCAAATAATTTTCTCTACAAAATCAAAGTTATAAAGCTCATTGTTGTTATACATCTTCATATTTAATTAATGAGCTTGTTTTTTAATTTAGGTAATATACTCACATTCAAATCTTTGTAATCTTTTATGAGTTCACAAATAACAAAAAGAGTTTTTTAAATCTTATATATCTTACACAAAAGCTTATATTTCATATTTATATTCATATTAGTGAGCTTTAATATATTTGGGTTAAGATACTCACATTTAAATCTTTGTAATATTTCGTAAGTACTAAAATTGTGATAGTAAAATTTTCTTCATCAAATACTTGTGTGTGAAAATCCCTTTGTGTGAGTGAGAATACTCAAAATGGTGAAACTGTGTAAAATATTTAAGAGAAGTCTTGTAATAAAATCTTTTGTTGTAAATGTTGAGGAGTCGTAGAAGAGAACTCTGGTGGTGAAGGTTAAGGGGAGTCTTTGATCAAAGATCTTTCGGTTGTAAGTTTGTTGAAAACTTAGTGAAAGCTTTAAGTATGGCTTGAATGAGTTGACGTACGTAAAGAGTTTGCTGAATCACTATAAATTACGGTGTCAAAATTATATATCTTAACTCTTTTATTTATCGCAAATTTTACATTATATTTACATATCACATAGTAAAACTTGTTGTTGGTGAAGTTGACGCTGATAATTACTTTCAGCATTTTGATAATTGTTTATATCAATTGTGAAAGTTGTATTATAAATTTAATTAGTAAACCACTAACTAAATAGCTTAAAATTAAAAATAATTTGTAATTTCGTATTATGTTCTCACAAATATTGCTTATGAATTTCAACAAATTTAACTCTACGCATATATTTATTCATAATTTGACCTCTTTTATATAGAAAAAGGAGATTAGTAAATGTATGAATTCAAATTACAAATCAATTTGATAAAATCATCTGCATCATTCAAACCATTCATAAAAAACATGTGTCCCGAGTGTTCGCACATCTCAAGGTGCACATCCAACAAATACATTCACCCATTTATTTATCATTCGTTTTTCAACTTATGAAAGCATCCATCCGTATTTGATAAGCAAACGTTACACAACTCGAGTATTCCATATTACAAAAGTAAGCCGATGGCTATTATAACTGAAACAAAGTATAAATAGTTCCCCACTTTTATAAATGTAGAATGTCAATCATATGATTTGTCGTGCTTTACACAGAGCCTCTAATGGCCGGGCTTTGGGCATGGTGAGTCCTATTCCTTCAGTCAAGTCAATTTCTTCGTCACCAACTTTTTCCCACTCAAAGCATTGGATCAAGGATCCCAGGGTTAAGCCCATGATTCGTTGGGCCAGCCCAGCACCAGGACACGCTCTTCTTCCCATACCGAAAGGCATTAACTTATACTTATAGGCTTCAGCTTTCCCTTTTTCAAACCTTTCGGGGTTAAAACTTGTTGGATCATCCCACAATGCTGGGTCTCTATGAATAGCCCATGCATTAATAAGTACCATTGTGCCACGTGGCAATTTGAACTCTCCCACTGTACAATCCTCGGATGAAAAGTGGGGGAGTAGAAGTGGGACCGCTGGATGCAATCGAAGGGCCTCCGATATAATGTTTTGAAGATAATGTAGATTGGAAAGATCTGGTTCGTCAATCAAACGTTGTTGACCGATTTGAGTATCTAATTCAGCTCTAGCTTTCTTCAAAATATCAGGATGATTAAGCAAATTTGACATCGCCCATTCCAGCGTGACAGCCGATGTATCAGTGCCGGCAACAAGTAACGCCTGCATGGTAAAACTTGTTACGAGATAATAAAAACAAACGTACAAGTGTTGTTATCACTACAAGCAAATGTACTCGTAGGTTATTGACTTATTGGTAATTCATGTCCGAGAGACATGGCTTCAACATACTGAGAGATGTGAGTTTGAACTCTTGTTGTAATAGTTGAGTCTCGATTATCTTTTCTATTACAAGTACGTAAATTAGAGATACATTTCTTCTAAATATTTTTTGAGAGCAAAATATGTTCCATGTATTTAAATTTATAGACGTTAGATACTAATATTTAGACAGATGTTTTAAAACCTGGTCAAAGATCTAATACAGATGACCCTTTTAGTTCGGTGAGCATTTGAACCGATCTCAAATTTGTCAAACCGACTAATTCAACCATTGAATTGGTGACCCGGTCCGAGTTAACCGTTTTTTTTTTTTGCCGATTTTTTAAAAATTAATTTAGGTTTTTTATATTTTTTGTAAGAAATAATAAAAAAAATATAATTAATTAGTGATCTTTGGTCGATTCACAATCCGACCTCTTACTCTTAACTCTCTCATCATTCCAAGTCGATAGACTGGGCCGGATTTTAAAACACTGATGTATATAATATTGTAATAAATTTGTAAAAAAAAATGTGCAAAGCATGTACCAAATAATAAAAATAACAAGAGTCGATGAATTACCAGTACAAGTCCTTTGATCATCTGGTCGGAATAGTACTCCGGCTGTGACTTTTGCAAAGAAAGAAGATGATCAATCATAGTGTTTTGCAATCCCTCCTTTTGCGATCGATGCTCTTCTATCAAACCTTGAAGAAACAAATCCATCTTCTTGCCAAGACTCAACACCTTGTTCTCATAATTCCCATAACCAATCCAACTCAAAATGGGAAAATAATCAACCGGATGCGAAGTCAAAGCATGCTCCGTTATCTCGGCAATCAATTCCCTAAACATCTTGGCCTCCTCATCATCAGTCACATCATCGCCATAGTAACGCTTCTCATAATATTATTAAACATCAACTCGTTCAACAAAGGCCTTAACTCCACCTTAGCAAACCCTCGAGCTCGACGCGAGAGACGAGAGAGATTTTGCAGCAACTGTTTGACTTCATCTTTTCGAATGCTTAGAAACATGTTGAGACGATTGGTTGAGAAGATCTCGAGGGCACATATGCGACGAAGGTTACGCCACTGCTCGCTGTAGGGTGCATTCGCGATGTTGGTGTAGTTGTAGCCTATGTGCTTTCCCACGAGCAACTTCGGGCGATTCGCTAATACGATGTCGTTCTTTGTAAAGCACTCCTCTGCTATTGATGATGACGATACGACTATCACTAGACGGGAACCGAACCGGAGGGATATTACTGGACCGTATTTTTCAGAGAGGCTATGGAGAGAGCGGAAAAGGGGTGGTTTTAAAAGATGAAGGTGGCCGATAATTGGAAGAGATGGTGGGCTTGGAGGGAGCTTTTGTTTCGTTTTTGATTGATGAAATAAGGATTTGAAAAAAAATGGAATAAGAAATATGAGAAAAATTGATGTACAAATTAGGGAAATTGTAGCTTCCATTTCTTATCGAGCTATCAAGAAATGCTCAATCTGTTCAAAATCTCACTGCCAAAATCCTTCACCGTTATTCTATATTTATAGGCAATGAGTGGCTTAAAAGATTCAAATATTCAATAAATGATGTTCATGTTAGATTGTTAGTGATTAAGTTAGGAGAAGAGAAGATAATATAAAAGAATTCTACGTTTAAAAATTATAAAAGAAAATAAGTATTTAAATATGTTGATAGTAATTTTTGTTTGAACAAGTTCGGCAAGGGCAGAGATGATATTTCCTTTTGATTGAAGGGTCAGATGTTCCGAGGGCTTGGGTTATTCCTCGGCCAGGGAGAGAATCCGGACACAGTTCCCCGGATCTGGCCGATCAGAGGACACAATATGATGCAAATCTCGGAGACCGACAACATTATAACCGAGACCGACCACTGTAGCCCGGTAGCTTGTTTCAGCTCTATCTTTCTTCCTGGATCTGGATGATGAGCTCGGATACATTTGGTCGGGTCGGGAGTTGTTTGGGTAGTTCGGCATATTTTCTGGCCGATCTTTGGACGACTGATATGTGAACATGGTAGTTTGGGCTTTTCCCTCTAGCAAACACCACTGTTTGGGAGCTCTTTACAGGCTGACATCATTATTATGGCGTGTGGCAGTGTATAAAACAGGTTGATGTGACTGGACGTCAGGTGGCAGGTTTGATTTCGGCGAAGACAGTCTCGGGGAAGAGAGCCCATCAGTCAGCCAGAGATTCTTGTGGGTGACATCATGAAAGCATGAGAATAATGTTATAATTCTCCTAGTATATAAAGGAAAGTTAGTTTCATTTGCAAGGGACAGCCGGATTTGTAAACAAAAAAAGAGCACTACTTGTAAAAACTTAGAAGAACAATCATCTCGGTTTCCTTAGACCTTCCTTGAAAACTGGTCGGCCGAGCTCGATTTGGCAATAAAAACAATACCTCACTTTGTGTCTGTGGACGTAGGCTGGACTTGCTCCGCTGAACCACGTTAAAATCTATTTGTTGATTTTGTGTTCTTTTTGCCTTTTGCTATATTTGCTTTTGGTCTCCCATAACCAAATAAATTCAAGGTTGAAGGAGGATTGTCTCGGGAGGGTTGTTCTGAAACTGCCACTGGGACGAAAATCACCTGTCAACAAAATATATTTATTATATGAATTTGATTCAAATTGATTGGTGAAAATTTTGGAGGGAAACATAAATTTGATTATGAATTAGATATATATAAAATCAATTGGCAATTAATCATTTTAATTAATGTTTTCGAAATTAATTATTTTTTCTTTTGAATTTCTGTTAACTGTTATATAACAATTTGATTTAAAAGGAAGTGTGTTTTGCCAATAATTTGATTCAAAAAATAAGTGTCTCTTGCCAAAGGTTACTTAAGACATATAAATATTTGTAAAACTTCATAATTCGTTATTATCAAAAAAAATAATTCTCTCTTCCTCTAAAATTCTATATGTTTTTGGGAGAAATTCCAGATTTATTATCTTAAATTTCTAATTAGGCTTTGTAGAAATCCTATAAGGATATTACCATAAATCTAACCGCACTTATAGTGAGGATATTAATACTTTAAAAATAATAACAACACTATCAAAATTATCTTTTCATATTCTGTAATATACTTGTGTATTAAATTTTCCTAAGAGTCCAAAATCAGTGGAAATAAACATGTCCACAAAGAATACACGAAGAAAAACCTTTCACCACGTGAGAAATGAATTGTTGTATTTAAAGCCATGCACTTCTTGTCAGAGAAACTGACCCACTTATTGAGCTTTCAAAACAATTACAACACGCCCATGGGTGTGTAGTCCATTGGACTCAAAATCTTACTACATAGGTTAGAGAGAGTTTGAAATGAGAGTTGATTTTCAAGTTGTGTCTTAATTGATTAATAATAATTGAATTCTGAACTGCGTCTTGGTTGATTTCTGGACAGTGTTATAACTTGTATGTATCTAGAATCTCAATTAAAAATATTTTGTAATATATGTAGTTTGTAATAATTAAAAAAAAAAAAAAAACAACAAAACAATTACAACACGACAATGCAATTGTGTTCCCATCAATATTTCAATATATAAGCATGAATATAAGGCCTACCATGGTCCATGGCCTATATGTAAGTTGGGCACATGCAGTGGAGACCACTTTGAAGTTAGCTTTTTCATTATTAATTATTTGTTTTAATTTTTGAAGAGAGAGATTTGTTTTTGGGAATGGGAGAGTTTTGTTAGTTAAATTTACTACGTACAATACTTCAATTCAGGAAATATTAAGATTAATAAAAAAATAGAAAACAAAAAACAAACCAAAAAAAAAAAAAAACCGAGGCCACATGTAATTCTTTCACTGTTTCACATGAAAAAAAAGTTTAATATTCCTTGAGTTCAAATGAGATAAGACCCGTGAATTTTTATTAAAAAAAAATTGACTCTTATGTCATGTTATTGTTAGCTAGTTAATAGGGACATTAGCTAGCCATTTGACACAAAAATTAAAATTATTATATAAATTAACATCAAACATATATAAAGTTGCTATTTGGTAACATCTGCATTTTAAAAGTGTATTACAAATATTACAATTATTTCATGGTAATTGGAAAATCCGAATTAGGCTTAATCTCAGCCCCTGATGAGTAAAGCGGACCCTGACGGCAGACCCACGCAGCAGACTCTGAGATCAGACCCACAGAGCAGACCCACGCAGCAGAGCAGACCCTGACAGCAGACCCTGGAGAGCGGAGTCAGAGCCTGGTGAGCGGAGGCAGACCCTGGCGAGCGGACCCTCAAGAGCGGACCATGAAACCAGCCACTGACGTGATGATCCTAACACTGATGAAAGCCTCTGACTGAACCACTGCTTCACTATTCCGAGGCTTGTTGATGTCAACAATCTCCTTAAAACAAATTCGTCATCTACCGTAGGTGCAGTAGAACGTGAGACGATTGTTTCCCATGATGCAACAGAAAACGAACGAGTATGGGCACCACCAAAACCCGTTTCCAACGAACCACAAAGTGTTCGAACTCTTCCAAAAAAAAAAAACAATTTTTTTCTTGTATGTATTGTGTTCTGTTTCTCTGTGTTGTGTATCCTCAAAAACCGAAAATCATAGTCCATTTAAAGGAAATTAACATGCCAATTAAATATCATAAATGAGAGGTCTTTAACTGTTATGGAACTTCAAAAGTCTTGGAAAAACTGGCTGGGCCGGGCCCGCACAATTTGGTCCGGCATTCGTATACGCAAGACGTGCGGGTGCACACGAGCCAAGCCTGTTCGGATTTTGATTTGCACCCCCCTGCGCGCGCACGTAGAGAGAGCCCCTATCCTTATAACTCTTACTCATTTACATATGAGCAATCATATATAAACACAACTTCTCTCTAATAGCTTTCTCATGTGGGACAAGCTTTATTCTCTTTATTTTCCAACACTAATGGGTGAACTTTGAGCAACAATTTCTCATTCACCCAGACATCATTTTAAGCATATGAATATACCATTTCGAACTATTCACGGAGGAGTATTCGAATCATTCAATAATAACCACTAACACGAAATGGACCATGCTTGAATTTGTGCCTCAAAATGCTTACTCATAAACATTTTCCAACAAAAAGTACATACTTAACCATTCCATACTTTTTCTAATAGAGTACTGAAATATAATTTTTTTTAATCTTTTTTAGTTTTTAGTTTTTTTGTAGAGTAGCTAGCATACATAATTACATGAATTTATGAAAATGTGAACCGAGAGGAAGCTTCATTAGGATGAAATGAAAGATTCGAAATTTTTACCCCAGTGATCAAAGTAATTAAAATTTGCACCGTAAGAAAAGTAAAATGTTAATTTTTACGATAAATTATGATTCGTTTTGTGAAATATATATGATCATTAATTAAGATATATTTTAAATGTCTCAAAATAATAAGTTTGATAATCTATTGAAAGATTTGCACATGCATTTTGTCTGCAAGTAGACACCATATCTGTATGTGGCAATCTCTATAGCCAAGTTTATTTCATGTGCCTAATCTTCAAATAAATTATGATCGCCGCTATTTTTTATTTTATGACATTTCGTTTTTAACTTTTTTCATGATTAGATTAACAAGGACAAGGACCACATTGACATTATGCTTAAGGTGCCACGCGGGAGCCATTCACATGGACACTGTAACAACTACAATAGCCTAATTGTCGACAATTGGGTAGATGGGAGTACCGAGTACATATGCCCTTTGTAATAAAATAAATATATATATATATAACACAAATAACATACATACGAATTTCATTTTATTAATTTTATAATTTTTTTGTTAAATTTATATTTTTTTTCTCTTTATATATCTATTCTTTTTTATTTATTCAATAAATATTACAAATTTCTTATTTATTGTTATTTATTTTGTGATCGTTTAATTTTTGTGATTATTTATTAATTTATTTAACACTACTTATATATAATATATATTTTTATTGTTGATAGTCTATTTGTTTAATACATCTCATATATTTTTTATGAATATTTTTTTATTTTATTTTGAAAGTAGAGAAATTTATTTTATTAAAAGCCTCGTGTTGATTCTGATTCTGATTTTGATTTTATTTTTGCTTTATAAAAAATTATTTATCTTATACTTTTGTAAATCAATATCCATATATATCTACTTTTACTTTATTAAAAAAATTTACTTTAACAAGAGTAGTCTTGATTCTGATTTTATATTTGTTTTATTAAAAAATAAAATTTTATCAAAAGTAATGTTGATTCTAGAATATTCATTGTACGAAGCTAAAAATGAGTCACTCTTTATAGAATACGAAATCAATTATAGTACTAAGTATTGATCAGTATATCACCAAGTGCGTCATGAGGAGACTTTGGAGGCAACATATGTTAGAATTTGTGTTTTTATATTTTTAAGTGCAACTTATTGTATTTTTAATTACTTGTACTCTTCTTTTAAAATATATTTTTCTAATATATATGAGAATATTTTTATTATATATAAGTAGTGTTAAATAAATTAAAAAAGAATCACAAAAATTAAATGAATAAATGAACATAAAATAAATAACAATAAAATTACAAAAAGGGGTCTTTAGCGTCGAAAATTTTTCGACGCTAAAGTACAAATTTTTGACGCTAAATGTTATTAGCGTCGAAAATTTTCGACGTTAAAACATGGACGAGAAAGACAATTAGCGTCGAAATAAAAAAATTTGACGCTAAAGTACAACATTTTACGTCAAAAATATTTCGACGCTAAAACATGTATTTAGCGACGAATATTTTCGACGCCAAAAAGTTGACCTTTAGCGTCGAAATATTCGATGCTAAATGTGATATAATATTAAAAAATATGTATCATTTTATTACCTTTAGCGTCGAATATTTCGACGCTGAAAGGTATAAGAATATTATTATTACAAATTAATTTCAAACTAATTTCATTACAAAAGTAATTAAATTTGTTATAAAAATTATTACAAATTTGTTATTATAAAATTATAATAATGATATTCTTATTGATATAAAAATAAAATTACAAAATTTATCACAATAACAAAATATAAAATGAAATCCTATTTCGTCGCTAAAAATCCTCAAATAGCGGGAATACTTCGGCCAAAATTTTGATTTTTAGCGTCGAAATATTTGACTTTTAGCGTCGAAAATTTCGTCGCTAAATGTCAAAATTTAAATTTGAATTTATTAGGCGATAAATTCAAATTTTTTAAGGGGGAATTCGAAAAATTTAAAATAATTATTTCGACACTAAAAGATAATTTGTAGCGTCCAAATAATTATTTGACGCTAAATGATGGAACTTTTAGCGTCGAAATAGAAATTCGACGCTAAAGCGTCAACCCTTTGCCGTCAAATAATTATTTCGACACTAAAAGATAATTTTTAGCGATGAATCTAAGTTCGACGCTAAAGATTATAACCTTCAGCGTCGAAATTTATATTCGACGTTAAATGTTGGAACCTTCAGCGTCGAATATAAATTTCGACGCTAAAGCGTTTATTGGCGTCGAAAAAAATTTCGACACTAAATGTTTGGACGCTAAAGGTCTACCGATACTAATATTATATCATTGTTTACTAATATCATGTTGTTATTAATATAGTAATACTATAGTGTCAGACATTTACTGACACTTAAAACCATTGATATTAAATTTTGAGTATCAGTAATAAAATTCTTTATTAATACTAAATTAATACGAGTAAAGGTCGTTTTTGTCACAATATTTCTCTACGAAGTAGACTTGTTTCTATTTATTGAACATGGAAATAATTTTGAAGAGTGCTGCTAACAATAATTTTTTTTGTCCATAAGAGGTGTGATTTGGTGGTGTAGGGTTCAGAATTTCACATTGAGATTTTGGATTCGAATTCATATAGTGCGTTTCTTGTAATAGCTAGTCTGAGACAGTCGGGATTTTTATCTGCTCCGCTTAAGCCCGAAAGAAATGGTTTGACGGCGATTCCAAAAAAAAAAAACAAAACAAATAGTGATTCACTTAAGTGAATATTACACTCAGTAATTCTTCACTTCACATTTGTCCATAATGAGAATGCAACACATTCTCTCTTCACTGATAAATACTATCTCCGTCCATTTTTAATAGGTCGCAAGTCTTTTTCCCAATAAAATAAGGGAACATGGTAATGTGGTAAAAAAATTAATACTTTCTTGATATACCATTCATTAACACAACACAACCACACTTAAATTCAATAAAGTTGTTTATTAAATAAGGGTATATAAATAAACGTATTCCTTTAACTCTCTATAAACAAAGAAATTGAACTATAATTTGAAATTTCCAAAAATAGAAAGGTGGCATATCAAAAAGGGACGGAGGGAATACTAGCCGTCCTCAATAATTTTTCCAAATTTAGCTAATTTTTTCACGGATTAATACACAGTGGATTATGGATGTACTGGTAGGAACACAAATATTTGGTAGAAAATTTAGAGTGACCTAATCAGGTACTCTTTGTCAAAGAAATAGATTTGCATGCATTTATTTAGCAAGCAACTAATTTTTTCACGGAATACACAATGTGTCCCTAACCAGTGATTTACTGGTGTTAACATTTCAACGATTATAAATTATGATAATTTCTATTTTTTTACTAATAAATTTGTGATAAAATAATAATTAAGTCAATATAAATTTTAAAATATTATATTTCATTACTAAATTGATGATAAAATAATATTTTATTATTATTTTCATTAGTTGAATTAATTGATTATTACAAACTGACAGTTTAATAAACGAATCGAATTCGAATTCATCACATTTTGATTCGATTCGTTTAAGATTCGATATAAATTCGATTCGTTGATTCATTTCACCACCCTTTTCACCCGGATTATACCAATAGCATAGATTTGATACATTCTAACTTATCCAATTCAATACAAGTCAAAAAATATTACTATACGACACTACTGGAAGCTTCCGAATACAAAATGAGAAACTTGAAAATATCAAATTTTTATCGGGATTACGATATTAGGGGTGAGCACCGGTTCCGGGTCTACCCGGAACCGGTTAGAACCGGACCGAAAATCCGGTTTTGGAACCGGAACCGGTTTGAACCGTCCGGGTCCGGTTCCGGTTCCAAATACATGGAACCGATTTTAATTGGTCCGGTTCCGGTTCCAGAACAACCGGAACCGGAACCGGACCATAGAACCGGAACCGGAACCGAAATTAGAATCAGATTCGATACCCGTATTGATACCTGAATATTGAACCGAATTTGATACCTGATAAGATAAACGACATCATTTTTTGCAGCATAAATTAACATCAAGAAGCAGCAACCCTAAAGGCTAAAACCCATTTGCAATTGCATCTGCCACCTGCCATCTGCCATCATAACTCATTTCTGAGGTTGAATCACTTCTGTTTTTAAATTGCAGACTTGCAGTTACATTATTTATTGATTTTTATGCATTCTGTTTTAGTGTTTTCTTCTTTCTTGTGTCTATTGGCAACTGGGCAAGTATGATTTGTTTATGCATTATATAGTTTTTTTTTTTTTTTTTTGGCAGTTTCAATTTTTAAAGTTTGTCAAAGTTATATAAATAGGGTAATTCGGAATCGGACCGGACCGAATTGGAACCGAATAATAGGGTACCATATTTAATTGGGTAGGTTCCGGTTCCACTTAATTAGGAACCGATTTTTTCAGGGTAGGTTCCGGTTCCATGCGGAACCGGAACCGAAACCGGTTTTGCTCACCCCTAACCGAGATTCCAAAGGTATATGCAGACTCTCAACGCTCCCACAAACATGTAGGAATCGACAAAATTCGAATCAAAGTTATCGTCCAAACAAAAATTGCTATTCATTATTTTTCCTCGTTTTGCGTGCAGTTGAGCACAGATCGTACAAACCGACTTCACAACTTATAGTACACTATGGGGGCTTCAATTTGGTGGGTGGCTCGAGCTGTAAAATAAAGCGACGAGTCGGGATCGAAGTGGGTAGGTGTGTGCGTTTTGCCTCTCTCATCAACGGATTCTGGCGTCCCTAGGGCTGCCGCCGACCACCACAAGACACGGGGGTGGCGCACCCTTCTGGCCGGCGGCCCAACTGTAAGGTTTTGGGGTTAGCGCGAAAGTATCAATGTTACTGGAATTTAAAATTTTCTTCCAAAACCACTTTAAGGATCGTGATTATGCCGTTGTTGATGTAAACAATATACTATTAAATTAATCTATATTAATTTTAACATGCATATAACAAATATTTTATTTATCAACATAAATAATATTTACCAATAATAAAACATACTTTGATATGCTTATTATCTTTCTCGGCCTTTGGATATCTTCATTAATTTTCTCTCCAGTAGTGCACCAAGCGTTGCACCTCTAGATGATACACTAGCACCCCTCTACGAACAAATCGGTTCCACCTGTTGAGAACAAAAGAAAACCCTAGAATATTGGAGTCTTTAGAACAAATTGGAACTATTCCAATCATAACAAAAGGCAAAACACAACGAGTGTATATATATATATATATATATATATATATATATATATATATATATATATTATACCTTCACGCATATATGTATATAATGTTGCAACAACAATCAATTGCTTATATTCTATATTTCAACGTGAACACACACATATATATATATATATAAGTATAGGATTTGTTTCATAAGATAAATTCAATATCTTCCCAAATCAAATTTAGTCTCTTAAAGATTCTTTCTAAAATAAATCATGATACTTAATCAATTAAGAAATCCTAATTTAATAAAAACTAAAAACTCCCCTATTTAATCTTAATTAAGACTCTAATTAATTTGGGTGCTAGCCCACTAAATTAAAGCCTAATAAATTAAATATTATTTTGACATAATAATTAATTAACTAATAATTAATTAATTTACTAACTTAATTTTAATTAACAATTATTAAAATTACATTTAATTTATTTAATATAAATATCAAATATTTATTTAAACATTAAATCTATTTATATTTTCGAATTTATAATCAAATTAATATTTGCGAAATATCCCGACTATCCTAATCAATTAGGAAACGCCAAAATAGTCATTTATTAACTTTTAATAGTATCATCGAATTTGTAACATAAACGAGAACTATATTGTGCGACCGTCCTAGGTTCATTATCGAGTAACAGTGGAATAATATTAACTCTTTAATATTTCATTTTTATGATATTTCACAGACCATGAGTAATCGCTTAGCAGTAAGCCATAACCCCTAGTCGATGAATGAAATGGGAAAACATATGAACCTGTTAGAATACACTTCGAACATGTCATCTCATTCCTTCCGATATTTATGTTTCTTATCGAGTCTGGGATCACGGTAAGGTCAAACCCTTATATTCGATATATTTTTAAACTTTATCTTGTGAATTGATATATCTAAGATATCGACTGCTTTGGCAAAAGACTTATATCCACAACTTTGAGTTTCCTTGAAACATATCTTTTATTATCAAAGCTATCGGATCCCATCTTGAAGCATACGTGACTTCGTACGTCAATCGCTCAATGCCATCTAATATTTATCCAAATGACGTGGATAGTCGAATGAGGATATACTAGTGAACCAAGATTATTATCGCACAAGTCATCATATGATCTCAAGTCAGAGGATATGACAACACTAATGTATTATTACGAAGATCAATGACCTTAGATAATATTATCATGTGATCTTGCACTTATGTGGTCGTATTCGATAATTCATTCTTCTAATGAAACATCTATAGGTTGTGTCATTATGATATGAGACTTACCATCCATTCTATTATCATATGTCAATCTAGGCGACACACAACAATATTGGTTAAGTGATATATTATTGTCTTGTATAACAATCACATTTTACTAAGAACTTAATTTGAGACATATATAAATATCGTTGACTCTCATAATCGCAAATTTCTTTTGGATTAACGATATTCATCTGACATAATGTCTCATGACATACACATAAAATATGGATGTAATAATGTGTAGTTAACAAATATCTTTTATTAATAAATAATAAACTATATTACAAATATTATGTCTTAAATCATTACATTCATAACTGGTTTTAGGGCATACACTATAACACCAACTGTCTCCTAAAACGTGAAATGGGGAAGAGAGTGAAGAGGTTATTTAGGGGGTGATTCCGGTAACGCAGCGGAAGCGGTGAAAATCCGATTTTCAGATTTCAAAACTTTTTCTCGGATTAATTAAATAAAAATATTTATTTAATATTCCAATAATCAAATTATGAAAATAAATTCAATAAAACAATTTTAAGTGAATTTACCGAAATACCCTTGCTTTGTATTTTTGTCCGTTTTAGTCCGAAATTGATCCATCAATTTTGAATGATTCTAAATCATTTCTAAGATGAACTTATGATGTTCAAAACATCAAAAAACCAAAGCAACCAAAATCCCCAATTTCCTTATCAAGGCCGTTGTAGGCACTGCATTTTTACACATAAGTCCCTATGATGAGTCTCATTTTGGAGACACTACCTTTTAAGTCACGGAGGTCACGGAAAACGGACATCGGAAGGGGAATTCAGAATAAACAAGGTTCACTGTTTTCGTTGGTGCTACGTTCGTATATACGTTCGAACGTCAAACAGATTGCGGGCGTTCGTGCTGCGTTCGATGATGCGTTCGAACGGTGTCGGTAATTCTGATTTTGCTGCTAGCCTCACATAAGCCCAATTCGCCTAAACCTTGGCCCACACGCCCAGCCCACTTAAAACACATATTTAACACATGGTGAAATTAAACAAATCTAAAAATCACATACCAAATTAAATAAAATACTTACACAAATTAAAGAAATTGCATGCCTAATTAAAATCATTCAACAAACTAAATGCCTAATCTAAACCAATCAAATATAATCATACCAGGTTAAAATCAATCAACCAATATTATTCCCAAACTTAAATATTATATGCCTAATCAACATAAACTAAATATTCAACCTTCCCTATCTAGCCAAGATTTGTCCCCCCTCAATCTTTGACTTCCCTTATCCAAGCCAATCAATCCCTTTCCTTGTCAAGCCTAACCATTTGCCTATAAAAAGAACCCTTGACCAACCTTCTCAAGGCTAGCTAGCTCATACGGAGAAGATACACACAACTCACGGCAATAACAAGAAGAAAAACAGAAATAATCCCCTCATCTTCCCCACTCCACACCGAAAACAGCAGCTTAAACAACTCCCAAAACAGTAGCCAAAACATCCCAAAAACAGTAACTAAAATACAGCAGCGAAACAGTAGCAGCGGCAGCGAATCGGAGTCAAAACAGCAGCAAAAGACAGAGGACGACGACCCAAAACAGTAACAACGAACGAAGCAGTGAACCAGTGAACCGGAAGAGTTGCGGAGCTTTACCCCTTCCGATCTTCGTGAAACGCGAGTCCGAGAGACGACTTAAAAGGTTAGACCTGAGGGCACTTTTTCATTAGTTTATATTCGTTTCTTTTATTATTGAATTGTATTCACATGAGAGTCGTTTATGGATGTGTGTTGTGGGTATTGGATGAATGGAAGAGTGTTGTCTCTTGTGGTATATAGGATGGAAACCCAGACGTAAATTCCGTAGCCGAATCCGAATGGACGGTAGTGCGGTCTGTACTTGGGACACAACTCCACGTACCACTTGAGTAAACGACACCTTCTCTTTTTTTGTGTTGCTTTGGTTTATTTAATCTTGTCATTTAATTCTGCATGTTGTTATATTCCCGTATGATACGATCGAGTGCATGGGCTTAGTAAGTGCGATGAAGGTTCCCTAATTGGAGGGTTAAAATCCTTCACCACGATGCTCTGCCGCACCGATTGATGTGTGTTCGGTTGAATGTGAAATACGTTCAATCGGACATACTTAGTTTGATATGATTGTCTTCATTTTCGTATGCATAATTCAACCGAGTGCATGGGCTTAGTAAGTGCGATGTGAGATCCCCTATGGAGAGGGGCTAAAGCCCTTTACCACGAGGCTTTGCCGCGCCGGTTGATGTGTGTTCGGTTGGATACAAGATACGTTCAATCGGGCACACTATGTTTAGTATTATTGCTTTTCATTCTATGTATGCATGATTCAGTCGAGCGCATGGGCTTAGTATGTTGGTCTAAAGGTCCTCTCTTTGAGAGATCAAGAGCCCCAAAAGGCCACCTTTACGGCAGTACTTTCCGCGCCCCCTTTATTTTGTCGTTTATGTATTGCGTCCCATTTCATGCATCAGATCTGTTCCCGTTCGAACGCATTTACGAACGCAACTCGAACGCGCATGTATTTTGCCTTGTCATGCATCAGGTCTTATTTCTGTTCGAACGCGTTCACGAACTCCATACGAACGTGAGCATTTTGTTTCATTTCCGTTCGAACGCGTTCACAAACGCCACACGAACGAGAGCATTATGTTTCATTTACGTTCGAACGCGTTATCAAACGCCATACGAACGCAGACCTTCTGTTTACCGTTCGAACGCGTTTACGAACACTACACGAACGCACACGCACTTTCTTAGTTTCATAATGTATCAGGTCTGGTTCCGTTCGAACGCGTTATCAAACGCTATAACGAACGTGAACCTTCTGTTTACCGTTCGAACGCGTTTACGAACGCTACACGAACGCGCACCCACTGAACTGAGTCTGTTTTATCATATTCATGCATAATTGCCTCTTGGTTGATCTTTCTTGTGTTATATAGCCAACCGTATTATTTGTATTCCTGCATTTATCCATTCTATGTGTTCTTGGGATTGTATTCAAGCATGATTAGGCTGTTAGCATGTTATTTGGTTAATAGGTTCATGAGATAGTACTCAAGCATGATTATGATGTTCCTAGTTTTCCATATCCTGTGATTGAAATATGTTCATGAGATTGCCATGTTCATGAGATAGTACTCAAGCATGATTATGATGTTCCTAGTTTTCCATATCCTGTGATTGAAATATGTTCATGAGATTGCCATGTGATGTTGCATGTTGTGATGAATTTGTTGATGTATGCATGTGAATCTAGAAGCATGATATTATCTGAAATAAGTGTTACTTAGACTTGATTAAATTATTACATAAATCCTTTGATTACAAGTGACATGAGTAAGGGACCATTCCGAACCCAACGGTTTGAGGTCTTCCCTTGCGAGGGGTGAGTGCGGCCTTAAATCTTTGTCCCGGTTCACACCGGGTGGCGACTCCATGTTATTTAGTACTTCCCAACTAGTGCCGCGAGCCTAGGAACGGCGTCGCCCAGGTCCTGTTTGTTAAAGCAGTTGTGGAACCTTTAGGGTCGGATCGGTGCCCCGAGCAGCGGAAATGGGTCTAACCCATGGATATCAAGTATGGATGTAATTTTAAAATTATTTAATGAAAAACTACATTCCATTATGAGTGTATAGGTAAAAACCGGGATTGAAACGGAGTCCGGAAGCTCCCAAACGAAGCAAACAAAATCAGTGTGCAAGAGGTACAGCGCTACACAGTGCGTGCTACAGTGAGCGCGCACTGCGCGCGTTTACAGTGCGCGCTACAGTGCGCGCGGCACTGTAGCGCGCAGCTCTCTATCTTTTTTTTTTTATTTTATTTGAATGTTTTAAGTTGCAGCTCTCATTCCAGAGAGCTGCAACATTAGGGTCTATTACCCTAATAATATCCGGTCTATCCTAAACACTTCAAAAACACTCAAAATTAATTTTTAATTTCAAAACCAACATAAACACATGTTATAGAATAAAAATCTAGTTTTTCAAAATATTAATATTTTTTTCCAAAAACATAAATTTATTCTAAATACGCATTTGCGTAAATTTTGAATACAATACTGTTGTGATATTTTTATATCGTACCGCAAGTGTACGGTGTCAATTTTAGTATAAATCAGTGAAAGAGTGTCGAACCCACAGGGATTGCGTTAACTCGCACTAAGTACTACAATTGATAATCCTAACTTTATTTAGAAAACAATTAATAAAGATTTTTATAAATAAATAAATATAAAAATAAAAATAATTATATAGGAGGAACTAATACGATAGAGACTCTGGATCCTGATTTCACCTAGCTGTCACCTATGTATTTGTTATGTCAATTAATCCTTGTTCAGTTATATTATTTATAAGTCAAGATCCTAAAATATTCACTCCCTCTCTCGAGTGCCGAGTGAAAATATTATCAACTATAGACTTCGATATCTCTATAAAAATCCAATAGTTAACACTCATTACGATTTGTGATTCTATTTTAACGACTTCAAAGGACTACAGATTCTCTCGAACTCTATAAAATCCTAGGTTATATTCTCTAGATCTATTCAAAATCCCCTCTCTCGAGTGATAGATTCTAAACATTCATCATCTCAAATTGTGGCCAGCAATCAAGAAGCATTAAACTCAAAAGAATATAAATAATTAATAAAACTTCATTACAAAATTGATAAACAAATACAAGGTTCAAGCATCAATTACATCATTCTCCAAAATTAGGAGTAATTCATGACAAAAGATAAAACAATAAATAATCAAGCCATGAATTTAATGGAAATCATTAGAGTTTTAAGAAAGAAATAAGAAGATAAAACCCGAATTGAATCTCTTCCTCTCCGGATATTACAGCCTTTGTCTCCTCTTGTCGCTCTTCAATCCTCTCCTTGGATCTCTAAAAATATGTGTTTCTGTGTTTTGTGCTCTGTATTAGCCTCCCTTTGAATGTTGGATGTAATGTTATATTTATAGTTGAGGCAGGGAGTCTTTGGGTAGCATTAGGATTATTGAAAACCCTAAAATCAATTTCCTGATACGCGTGAAACTCTTCTCCGCAGCGCCGCGGCGCTTATTCCCCTGGAAATTGTATGGAGATTGCATCTTGTGAAGGCGCCGTGGCGCCTGCCTTTTGTCTCATTCCAATTGGCGCCGCGGCGCCTGGATTGTGCCTTGAAGATGGCGCCGTGGCGCCTGTGTTTTGTATTGAGGATGGCGCCGCGGCGCTTAAGCTCCTGGATTTTGTATGGGGAGGCGCCATTCTTCCCTGCTCGTCCTGTGTCTTCCCGAAAGTTCCCAAAACACGTGCAATTATTCCCCGATCCATATATTAATGCTCCTATAAATAAAACATAAAATAAATTATAAATCATGTTAAATATCTCGAATTATAACAAAATAATAAGCTGAGAATGCCATAATAAGTGGGTATAAACCACACTTATCAAATACCCCCAAACTTAAGGTTTTGCTAGTCCCGAGCAAAAGATAAAATAAAAAACTATATTCAAATAAATAAATAAAAATTACTAATTAACTAAGCCACTTTCGTAGGGATCACGATTGCATTTAGCATATGCAACAAGCCTTTAAAAACCCCTAGGCGACCCTAGTGGACGAGTTATAGTCTCGTGAGGGCTTACAGTGACGACACCCACAAACGTCATTCACACACAATCATGCAAAAATAAAAATAACAAAAAATAGTCTCGATAGTTACGCATAAATATATCCTCAAAGAAAGCTTATAAATGAAATCAAAGATTTTCAAAGTACGCAATTGCAACTCGAATCCAAATTTTCGAATAATTATCTAAGCTAGACTCAAGGTGTGTGTGTGGTAAAGGTTCATTCACAGCTTTGATCTTAAGTAAGCCAACTCAATGATTTCGTTTAAAAATTAGAATCAATGGGTCAAACCAACCTAGATATCTCAATTATGCTTTGTAATTGCCTTATTTTGTGTTCGGTATGGTATGATTTTTCTTTTCTTTTCTTGTCTCTTTTTTTTTCTCATTTTTGCAATTTTTTTTTTTTTTTTCAACTCACCTACCCTTTAAGGTAGCATTTCTCCTCATGGTGGTCCTAATACTCGCCCATGGGTAGCTTCACGCTTATCGGTTATAGGTGGTTTATTTTCTTTCTTTAGAGACATTTTTCTTTTAGCTATACCATACTTCATAACACTAGCAAATCAAGATAGATATCTAAGCAAACGGTCATTCATCGACATACAATTTCGTCAACTAGTCACATTTTCAACTACGTAAGTTTTACTGCTAAGAACCTATTTTTAAGTGCTTACGAGTCTAACATAGATCAATTATTCAAGGCATCAGATAAAAGTAAATTAGGCACTTATCGTTTCTAAAATTTCACTCATAAACAACCAATATTATCACAGATTTATGCTTTACTATCAAAGACTAAAACAAATTTTTTTTTTTTTTTTTTTTTCAATAAATTTAAACAACTAAATAGCAAGTAAACAACATGCACACACCCCCAAACTTAAAATTTGCATTGTCCTCAATGTAAGATAAAAATTTAAAGAACAAGAGTAAGGAACAACACTACCGTGCATGGAGTTGATCAGACTCTTGCTGGTTAGAATTTGGTTGCGCGGGCGTTGTGTGTCTCGTGCTACCTGCATAAATAACATGCAAATATATAAATAGCACACAATAAAATAAAATAAAATAAAATAAAAAGTAAAGAAAATAATAATAAAAGAAATGCAAGGGTTGTCTCCCCGCTAGCGCTAAGTTTAACGTCTTCAGCCAGACGCAACCACCCAAATGGTTATGGTGGCTTAAAAGTAGTGAACCGGGTAATCTCATCTGTTTTCTTCTTTGGTATCCACCGGTTCTTATGACATGAAAAAGATAGCTTGGCAGGCTGTGGTGATTTGTAAGATGGTCCCACATGATATGTAGATTTTCTCTCAATTAGAAATTATGGACTGCACATTCGGCGAGTTGTGAGGGACGATACTTGAGCTATCAGTGCACCAACAGGATCTGTCATTGCTTCTTTTCAAACTCACCTCGTACGGAAATATAAAAAATAAAAATAAAATAAAAATAAGAAATAAAAATAAAACTTAAAGATAAAAATAAGAATAATAAAATAAAAATAAAAATAAAAATCTAAATTAAAGCTAAATTACTTGGTAGTAGTATTAATGTGAATTAACAAACAATCCCGGCAACGGCGCCAAAAACTTGTTGTGATATTTTTATATCGTACCGCAAGTGTACGGTGTCAAGTTTTAGTATAAATCAGTGAAAGAGTGTCGAACCCACAGGGATTGCGTTAACTCGCACTAAGTACTACAATTGATAATCCTAACTTTATTTAGAAACAAATTATAAAGATTTTTATAAATAAATAAATATAAAAATAAAATAATTATATAGGAGGAACTAATACGATAGAGACTCTGGATCCTGATTTCACCTAGCTGTCACCTATGTATTTGTTATGTCAATTAATCCTTGTTCAGTTATATTATTTATAAGTCAAGATCCTAAAATATTCACTCCCTCTCTCGAGTGCCGAGTGAAAATATTATCAACTATAGACTTCGATATCTCTATAAAATCCAATAGTTAACAACTCATTACGATTTGTGATTCTATTTTAACGACTTCAAAGGACTACAGATTCTCTCGAACTCTATAAAATCCTAGGTTATATTCTCTAGATCTATTCAAAATCCCCTCTCTCGAGTGATAGATTCTAAACATTCATCATCTCAAATTGTGGCCAGCAATCAAGAAGCATTAAACTCAAAAGAATATAAATAATTAATAAAACTTCATTACAAAATTGATAAACAAAATACAAGGTTCAAGCATCAATACATCATTCTCCAAAATTAAGGAGTAAATTCATGACAAAAGATAAAACAATAAATAATCAAGCCATGAATTTAATGGAACATTAGAGTTTTAAGAAAGAAATAAGAAGATAAAACCCGAATTGAATCTCTTCCTCCCCGGATATTACAGCCTTTGTCTCCTCTTGTCGCTCTTCAATCCTCTCCTTGGATCTCTAAAAATATGTGTTTCTGTGTTTTGTGCTCTGTATTAGCCTCCCTTTGAATGTTGGATGTAATGTTATATTATAGTTGAGGCAGGAGTCTTTGGGTAGCATTAGGATTATTGAAACCCTAAAATCATTTCCTGATACGCGTGAAACTCTTCTCTCCCGCAGCGCCGCGGCGCTTATTCCCCTGGAAATTGTATGGAGATTGCATCTTGTGAAGGCGCCGTGGCGCCTGCCTTTTGTCTCATTCCAATTGGCGCCGCGGCGCCTGGATTGTGCCTTGAAGATGGCGCCGTGGCGCCTGTGTTTTGTATTGAGGATGGCGCCGCGGCGCTTAGCTCCTGGATTTTGTATGGGGAGGCGCCATTCTTCCCTGCTCGTCCTGTGTCTTCCCGAAAGTTCCCAAACACACGTGCAATTATTCCCCGATCCATATATTAATGCTCCTAAATAAAACATAAAATAAATTATAAATCATGTTTAATATCTCGAATTATAACAAAATAATAAGCTGAGAATGCCATAATAAGTGGGTATAAACCACACTTATCAAATACACAAACCATTTTAGAATCCAAATACGAAATGTCCCGTGAACAATTCTAGTCCACCTAAGGTGGTCAAGTGAATCTAGAATGGTAGCCATAGCTCTAAGCATTAATCTAGAGTTCCAAACTCTAATTAATTATTCCATGTCCAACATGAATATTTTTGACCTAATTACAAGCATGTTGTGTTTATACTTCTAAAGTATCCTAACATAATTAATTAGCCTTATTCAACATTAAGCTATGTGATCATGCATCTAATACACAAATAAACATAGCTTTGGAGAAGATCAAACATTACCTTGTAAGCTAGATGCAAGATCCAATCTACTTCTCCTTGTTGAAATTGTTGGAGAATCTCCAAGGTGTGCAAGCTTGACTTCAAGATCCAATATTGTTTCCAATGCTTCCAAGCTTCACTTCAAGATCCAATCTTGATTTCTCCTAGATGAAATGTTTTAGAGACCTCACAAGCTTCTCTAAACACTTCTCTAATTTAGGCTAATCTCTCAATAATTTGCTTATACTTGTAATTGAACTTGCTAATTAAAACATTCCTAAAGCTTGCTATTTATAGCAAAACTTAGGCAATTTTTAATCAATAAATGTCTTATCAAATATTAGGTATGCTTAATTAAATTCATCCAAATATTCATAATTAGGTGTGACTAATCCCATTATTTACCACTTTGATTTAAATAAATTAAATCAAGACAATATTTACTTAATGGATTAGTTCAATGTCTACCACTTTGATTTAATCCAATTAAATCAAGACATATAGATTTACACACCAATTAATACAAATTTGGAATTACCACAAAATATCCTCAAATGGTAGAAATATTTATGAATTTACAATTAAGCCCTTTGTGTAATTTTGAATTAATCCAATTAATCCAAATAGGTCAAAGTAAATAATCAATGTTATCTAATAACACTTGATTATCTTGGTTGATAATTATAATATCGAATATTATATTTTATCAAAATTAATCGGCTACCCAAGTGCTCAACGAGTACACTTCATATTTGGACTCTCTAAGTTCAGACACGTTCGTCATATAAGCCTAGCTAATATGTACGCAATTCGGCCACCTCTGAATTCGCGAAGAACACAAACGACATTTCTGAACTATACAAATCGAGGTTATCACATATGTTTAACAATCCCTCCGTCGTAGGCTATCCGAGTTGTGCTTAGGAAACATAGAATATACCGTCAAGTTTCCGAGGCGCACATCTCATGTCGACATGTCCACGATTCTTCATAAATGATGCGATCCACCCTAGGTGATCGACTTTGGCCAAAGATTTAAGAATCGTGACTTTACTAACATGGATACCTAAACCCCTTAGGGTACTCATACGGGCCGACAGATCCTATCTTGCTTCGCACTTGATTACTGTGTGCATCGGTCCACACCCAACGAACATCTAGAGGCCAGACCATGAAAGGTTTCTGACATACATGGCATCTAAGTGTGGAGGATCTCACACAAAATCAATGCTATCCTATAGTCAAATGATTACATATGCTACTCGACTCGAGGAGATTCCTATTGACGGTGGTGTGTACTTCCAACTATTAGGAATCACATGTGAGTCATTCAGTATTCGCTCCGACGAATACCCACATGTCTATACGAGTTTCCAATACTCATGGTACATCGCGTTAAACCATCGGAACTCCAATTCCAGTATACGACATGTGCTAGTCTTATAGGTTATAGGAATTCGACCGTATTCCAAAACCAACGACTATGAATATTTATTTTAAGAATAGTTTACACCTAGTGTCAAAACTATTCTAAGGTCGATGTCATTCTTAGCATATCGATACATCAATTTAATATGCGTAATAACAATACCATTAATAGGGTATGAAATGAAAAATATAGTTATTTTATTAATAAATAATATGTACAAATCGGATAGGCACTCCAAGCACCAACTCCATCAAACTCCCACTTGCTTAGTGCCAATCTGGATGGTACCGTAGTCCCATCTCCTCTACATGTTTATCGAATAACTTAGGAGGTAAGGCCTTTGTAAGTGGGTCTGCTATGTTGTCTTGTCCTTGAATCTTTAAGACCATTATGTCTTTTCGTTCGATTATCTCTCTAATTACGCGGTATTTTCTTTCCACATGTTTAGACTTGGAATGCGCCCTTGGCTCCTTAGCCTGCGCGATGGCTCCGTTATTATCACAGTATAATGGGATTGAATCTGTAATACTAGGCACAATGCCAAGTTCTGTGATAAAATTTCTAATCCAAACAGCTTCTTTAGCAGCTTCTGAAGCCGCTATAAATTCCGCCTCAGTGGTTGAATCAGCTGTTGAGCCTTGCTTTGAACAACGCCAACTAATAGCACCACCGTTAAGGGTAAATATGTATCCTGATGTAGATTTTCTATCATCTGGATCTCCTTGGAAGTCGGAGTCTGTATAACCCTTAATTTGTAGCTCATCTTCTCCATATATTAGAAACTTATCCTTGGTGCCTTTTAGATATTTTAGGATATGTTTCACGGCTGTCCAATGATCATTACCTGGATCAGATTGATATCGGCTGGTCACACTGACGCCGAAACTGATGTCAGGTCTAGTACATAACATAGCATACATTATGCTTCCAATACAAGAAGCATATGGCAAGTTAGACATCCTAACTCTCTCTTCCTCCTGTCTGAGGTGCCATTTTCTTCGAAAGATGTATACCATATCGGAAAGGTACATTTGCTGTCTTACAGTTGGTAAAACTGTACCTTTCTAACATCTTGTCTATGTACGTTGATTGTGACAACCCTATAAGCTTCCTGATTCTATCTCGATAGAGCCTTATACCTAGTATATAGGAAGCTTCACCCATATCTTTCATGGAGAAGTTCTTGCAAAGGTAGGCTTTCACACTTTGCATCATCCCTATATCATTTCCTATGATAAGGATGTCATCTACATACAAGACTAGGAAAACTATCATGCTCCCACTAACTTTCTTATAAACACATGGTTCTTCATCATTTTTTATGAATCCAGATAATCTAATTATCTCATCAAAACGACGATTCCAACTTCGGGATGCCTGTTTAAGTCCATAAATAGACTTTTGGAGCTTACAAACCAAGTTTGAAGTCTCGCTGGATATGAAACCCTCTGGTTGTTCCATATAGATATCCTCTTCAAGAAATCCATTTAGGAAAGCTGTTTTCACATCCATCTGCCATATCTCATAGTCGTGATATGCAGCAATGGCTAAAAGAATCCTAATGGATTTTAACATGGCTACTGGTGAAAAAGTTTCCTCATAGTCAATCCCAGGACGTTGAGTATAACCTTTCGCTACCAGTCGGGCTTTAAAGGTTTCCACCTTTCCATCGGGCCCTCGCTTCCTTTTGTAAACCCATTTACAGCCAATAGGTTTAACTCTCTTCAGGAAGTTCAACTAAGTCCCAGACTTGATTGGCATGCATTGAATCCATTTCGGATTTCATGGCTTCCTGCCATTTTCCCGAATCGATATCCAATATCGCTTCCTTATACATAGTCGGATCTGTTTCCTCCAAGAGGAGAACATCAATGCTCACATCAGTTGTTAAAATAGTCTCTCAGGAGGCCTTGATATTCTATTCGACTTACGTAAAACCTGTGTTGTAGATCCTTCACCTAGTTGGATCTCTGGTTCCATATCAGGTTCCTTAATGTTGGGATCAAACTCATCAAGTTTAATCTCTCTACAATTCTCACTTTCTCTCAAAAATTGTTTTTCAAGAAAAGTTGCAAAGCGAACAATAAATACATTCCGTTGCTCAGAATCGTAGAATTGATATCCCATAGAATTATCAGGATATCCAACGAACCTACATTTATACCCTCTGGGTGCTAGTTTATCCCGATGCGTAATTCTAACGTATGCAGGACAACCCCAAATCTTTAAATGCTTAAGACTTGGATTTCTACCGAACCATATCTGATAGGGGGTCGTAGAAACAGCTTTCGATGGAACTCTATTAAGTATGTAGGCAGCAGTTTGTAAAGCGTAACCCCAAAGGAAATAAGGAAGATTTGTATAGCTCATCATGGATCGCACAATATCCAATAAAGTACGATTTCTACGCTCAGACACTCCATTGTGTTGAGGTGTTCCTGGTGGACTATATTGGGCAAGAATTCCATTCTCCCTTAAATAATTTCTGAATTCTTCACTCATGTATTCACCTCCTCGATCTGATCTAAGGCATTTGATGAATTTACTCGTTTGTTTTTCTACTTCTTCGTTTCGGAATATTTTGAACTTGTCAAATGTTTCCGACTTATGTTTCATTAGATAGACATATCCATATCTAGACTTGTCATCTGTGAAAGTCACAAAGTAAGTTGAACCATCATGGGCGGCATGATTTAATGGACCACACACATCGCTGTGTATTAGCTCCAGTAAATCTCCAGCACGGTGTCCAACACCTTGAAATGGGGCCTTTGTCATCTTTCCTTGGATGCATGACTCACAAATTGGATAAGGATCTAAGGTAAGATTTTCAATCAAACCATCCTTTATTAATTTGGATAGACGTCTAACACCTATGTGGCCCAATCTCATATGCCATAATTCAGTATTATTTAGTTCAGACTTCCTACTTGTATTTTTCTCTATATTAAAGACATCTCTACATGTTTCCAAAACATAGTGACCGTTTGATAAAGAACATTCACATTTCAATAAATTTTCTTTATCATACAAACATAAAGTTTCATCCTTAATGTTTATTTTATAACCCTCTTTATCTAATATTGGCAGGGATATTATTTGTCTGATAAGTGAGGGTACATAATAACAGTCTCGTAAATTTAACTTACAACCATTAGGGAGATTTAAAATAATTGTTCCTATGGCTTTAACATCCAATGTATCGCCATTGCCAACTTTAAGCTGGATCTCCCCTTTATTCAGCCTTCTTCTAACCCTCATTTCCTGCAGGGAATTGCAGATATGAGTAGGACTGCCAGTGTCTAACACCCATCCATTATTTGCATCTAAGGCTAATGAGATGTTAATAATTGGAAAAATACAAAGCGTACCTGAGGGTCCTGTCTTTCCTTTTAGTTCTGGACAATCCTTCTTCCAATGTCCAAACTTCTTGCATTGTAAACATTGATCACGAGCTATTTTCGGTTTTCCACTTTTGCGTTTCTTGGAGTTTTTCTTTGATATCTTCTTCTTCCCCATCTTTATTTTCTTTGACTTCCCAGAAGTCTTTGAAGAGCCAGCTCCACCGTGGAGATACAATGTAGGGTTGCCTTTCTTCAGATCTTGCTCCGCCGTGCGTAACATGTTATGAAGTTCTTCGTATGTGGCTTGCATCGAATGCATATGGAAATTTAAGACAAAGCCAGCATAAGAACCAGGCAAAGAAGACAGAATCAAATTACGGCCCAGCCGTTCATCAAACAAAATACCTTGTCGTTCTAGATATCGAATTTGGTCTATCATGTTCAAGACATGAGTGCTGACATCTCTTCCCTCCTTGAGTTCAGCACGGAATAATTCCTTAGACCGCCGATAAAGTTCCATCTCTTGATTTGCTTCAAACAACTCCTTGAGTGTTCGCATGATACTCCAAGCATCTGGTACTTCAATGTACTGTCTCAGCAAATCCGGAACCATCGATCCTAAGATGTAGGATTTCACTTTCAGGTTATCATCCTTCCATCTATCAAAAGTTTCTCGTTCTTCTGGAGTGGAGTCAGGATCAATATCAACAGGTAGTGGATTGATCGTGACATAAGTCAATTTTTCATACTCCAAGACAAGGCGCATGTTCATTTGCCATTCAAAATAGTTTTCAGCTCCTTTTAGCTTATTGGAATCCAAAAGTTTCATCAATGGATTAGCAGCAGCCATCTACAAGACAACATTTTTAGTAGTAGCAGAACAATTTTTCATTTCAAAATAATAACACTAATATATTATGGAATTTTAAATCTATTAGTGCCCTCCCACTACTTTACGTAATTCCGTAATCTCAGAAAAATAGAAATTTAACTATCAAAATTTCATAGCGGGAAGTGGATCCTATGACATTTACTCCAGCCTCACACTAATGACGATATTGGCTTTTATAAACTCATTAGGTAGACCTCCAAGGTCAATCACATTATGTGACTCCTATTTTGGTCCTGAACCGTTTCTTATCCTCACACTAATGACGATATTGGATTAAGATGTGTTCTAGGTGTATACTTGTCAATATGCACTAATGAGCTTTGTATGTACACCCTCACACTAATGACGATATTGGGTGACTACGTTAACCCATCACGCTACATCTAATGTTTTACCGGAGCGACCTAAGTTCCGAGCACTTATATCCTCACACTAATGACGATATTGGATATAAGTAGTAAGAACCAATTCATTTCCGTATTGACAAGACGGGCCATCCAATAATGCTCCAACATTATTAATACTATTACTTAAAAGTAATCACCTAATCACGAGAGATTTATGACAATCAAGTCATTAATTTTATTAGGTCAAAATTTTAATTTAACACATGCCACATGTCCAATATGATTTATGCATCATTAAATTAAAATTACTATGGCATTGATTCAAAATATGTGTTGTGTGGTTAAGCCTTTGCTCTGATACCATTTTGTTAGGGCAGTTGTGGAACCTTTAGGGTCGGATCGGTGCCCCGAGCAGCGGAAATGGGTCTAACCCATGGATATCAAGTATGGATGTAATTTTAAATTATTTAATGAAAAACTACATTCCATTATGAGTGTATAGGTAAAAACCGGGACTGAAACGGAGTCCGGAAGCTCCCAAACGAAGCAAAACAAAATCAGTGTGCAAGAGGTACAGCGCTACAGTGCGTGCTACAGTGAGCGCGCACTGCGCGCGTTTACAGTGCGCGCTACAGTGCGCGCGGCACTGTAGCGCGCAGCTCTCTATCTTTTTTTTTTTATTTTTTGAATGTTTTAAGTTGCAGCTCTCATTCCAGAGAGCTGCAACATTAGGGTCTATTACCCTAATAATATCCGGTCTATCCTAAACACTTCAAAAACACTCAAAATTAATTTTTAATTTCAAAACCAACATAAACACATGTTATAGAATAAAAATCTAGTTTTTCAAAATATTAAATATTTTTCCAAAAACATAAATTTATTCTAAATACGCATTTGCGTAAATTTTGAATACAATACACAAACCATTTTAGAATCCAAATACGAAATGTCCCGTGAACAATTCTAGTCCACCTAAAGGTGGTCAAGTGAATCTAGAATGGTAGCCATAGCTCTAAGCATTAATCTAGAGTTCCAAACTCTAATTAATTATTCCATGTCCAACATGAATATTTTTGACCTAATTACAAGCATGTTGTGTTTATACTTCTAAAGTATCCTAACATAATTAATTAGCCTTATTCAACATTAAGCTATGTGATCATGCATCTAATACACAAATAAACATAGCTTTGGAGAAGATCAAACATTACCTTGTAAGCTAGATGCAAGATCCAATCTACTTCTCCTTGTTGAAATTGTTGGAGAATCTCCAAGGTGTGCAAGCTTGACTTCAAGATCCAATATTGTTTCCAATGCTTCCAAGCTTCACTTCAAGATCCAATCTTGATTTCTCCTAGATGAAATGTTTTAGAGACCTCACAAGCTTCTCTAAACACTTCTCTAATTTAGGCTAATCTCTCAATAATTTGCTTATACTTGTAATTGAACTTGCTAATTAAAACATTCCTAAAGCTTGCTATTTATAGCAAAACTTAGGCAATTTTTAATCAATAAATGTCTTATCAAATATTAGGTATGCTTAATTAAATTCATCCAAATATTCATAATTAGGTGTGACTAATCCCATTATTTACCACTTTGATTTAAATAAATTAAATCAAGACAATATTTACTTAATGGATTAGTTCAATGTCTACCACTTTGATTTAATCCAATTAAATCAAGACATATAGATTTACACCAATTAATACAAATTTGGAATTACCAAAATATCCTCAAATGGTAGAAATATTTATGAATTTACAATTAAGCCCTTTGTGTAATTTTGAATTAATCCAATTAATCCAAATAGGTCAAAGTAAATAATCAATGTTATCTAATAACACTTGATTATCTTGGTTGATAATTATAATATCGAATATTATATTTTATCAAAATTAATCGGCTACCCAAGTGCTCAACGAGTACACTTCATATTTGGACTCTCTAAGTTCAGACACGTTCGTCATATAAGCCTAGCTAATATGTACGCAATTCGGCCACCTCTGAATTCGCGAAGAACACAAACGACATTTCTGAACTATACAAATCGAGGTTATCACATATGTTTAACAATCCCTCCGTCGTAGGCTATCCGAGTTGTGCTTAGGAAACATAGAATATACCGTCAAGTTTCCGAGGCGCACATCTCATGTCGACATGTCCACGATTCTTCATAAATGATGCGATCCACCCTAGGTGATCGACTTTGGCCAAAGATTTAAGAATCGTGACTTTACTAACATGGATACCTAAACCCCTTAGGGTACTCATACGGGCCGACAGATCCTATCTTGCTTCGCACTTGATTACTGTGTGCATCGGTCCACACCCAACGAACATCTAGAGGCCAGACCATGAAAGGTTTCTGACATACATGGCATCTAAGTGTGGAGGATCTCACACAAAATCAATGCTATCCTATAGTCAAATGATTACATATGCTACTCGACTCGAGGAGATTCCTATTGACGGTGGTGTGTACTTCCAACTATTAGGAATCACATGTGAGTCATTCAGTATTCGCTCCGACGAATACCCACATGTCTATACGAGTTTCCAATACTCATGGTACATCGCGTTAAACCATCGGAACTCCAATTCCAGTATACGACATGTGCTAGTCTTATAGGTTATAGGAATTCGACCGTATTCCAAAACCAACGACTATGAATATTTATTTTAAGAATAGTTTACACCTAGTGTCAAAACTATTCTAAGGTCGATGTCATTCTTAGCATATCGATACATCAATTTAATATGCGTAATAACAATACCATTAATAGGGTATGAAATGAAAAATATAGTTATTTTATTAATAAATAATAAAATGTACAAATCGGATAGGCACTCCAAGCACCAACTCCATCACTGTTGGTCCACGAGCCGTGATCCCTCACTTGGGTTCAATTTTGTGCTTTTTTCACTTTCATGCTTTCAAACACAGCCAAATGATATCCAATCAACATGAAACTTTATATGCCGCATATACACACATAAATACACAAATATATGAAACCCCCAAATTTTGGAATTAGTTAAGAACCCTAATTTCAATTTTCTCAAATTGGACAAATTAGACAAATACATTAAATCAATTCTTAATCATCATTCTTCCACCATTCAAGTCTCACACAATGAAACAACTCAAGATCCAATCTAGGTCATTTAGAGTGGGTCAACACTCTGATTAGCACACATGGTTTCCAAAAACCTTAAAAGATTAGTTACAACTACAATATCACACACTTCCTTCATTACCATGCTTCACATTCTCCAAAACTTCCATCATCAAAGCCACAAGAAACAAAGAAAGAAAACATCCTAATAATATCATATATTAAAGCCTATAACCTAAGGAACATATTCCTTACTAATAGCAAGTTTGAAAAACTTACTAAAATCCAAGTTTTTGATGTTTTAGCATTTCTTCAAACTTCCTTTAGCTTCTTTCAATGGAGTTTATTTTGATAAAGTGTATTAGGTTAAATGTTCATGAAATGAAAAATAATTTATATCTCCACCAAAAGGCCTATGGCCGAATTTCATCAAATGAAATTCAATAAATGTAATTTGATTTTTCATTTCACTTTAATGTTGTCAACTTGCACAAATATCTCACAAACACTTTTTTAGATTTTACCTTAGTCAACAAATGCAACTATCATCATTACTTTAAATATCCTAACAAAAATATTTATATTTAATTAATTTAATCATTTAACATTAAATAATTAATTAATTAATCAAATACAAATATATTAAATATATGTATAATATTTACATTAATATTAAAAACATATATTCATTTAGGAAATAAGTCAAATAACTCATTTTGACTATTAATTAATGTTATTTAAATTAATCAAGTATTAAATGTAAATACACAATAATTAAACAAATGACTATCTAGTCTCTTAGCATGTATCTTGCGTTTAACCATTAAACGACTTTATAAATAATCAATATTATTTATTTATGTTGCTCTAGTGCTCACGAGTATGTTTCATTATTGAGACTCTATAGGTTCAGGTATATCCGTCACAAAATCTAATTTCGTGTCCATAATCTATCCACCCGTAGATTATGACGATCACGGATAATCTCGCTGAACCATACAGGTCGAGGTCATGGAAAATGTATAATTCTTCCTCCGTCACAGGTATCCGGATAATCCCAGAGATATAGATGTAAACGTCAAATCTCTATCGGGATTATCCAGTCGACTATTCTATTAGCAATCTCAAAAGAATGTTTAGAACTTGCTTCTAAACTTTACCACGGGCCCATGGTTTTTATCTGATTGCTAATCATATGGACTACCTATGCTCTGGTACACAGAACTGACGGATCCTATCTTGATACACATAGGACACCCTGAGGATCTATCTACACCCAACGAACAGGCGGAGGTCTGATCTAAATAGATCGGTGACGTGACTGCCGTCTAAGTGTAGAAGATGTCTCATGTGCCCACAATGGCATCTCAAGTCTAAGAATCACAAGTGCTACTCAACCCAAAGATTCTTATTGACGCTGGTGTACCATCCATTAAGAATCTTCGGTGAGTCGTTCAGTGTTTTCCGCTATAAACCCTACACGTCTATACCAGTCTCCAAGACTAATGGTTCATTGAGAAACCATTGGAATCATATATTCCAGTATACGACATGTACCGGTCTCAACGGGTTTACTATACTGACCAAGTAGTGTAAACCTTGACCAGGAACTGTCTGAGAATGACAACGTCATGATACTTCTCAATGTCCGTTGCGACGCTTTTGCAACTGTATCACGACTAATCATTCTAGGGTCATTACGTCTTTACCATATAAAAGAATAGATTATATTATAGAAACTGCATATATTATTCATAATAATAATGTTTTACAGAAGTATTTAACAGAAATACAACCGGGAATTGGCGCTCTGAGCACCAACCCCAACAAAATCTCCCACTTGCTCTAGTGCCAATATCGATTGTATCTAATACCCATCGATTCCACGTGTTTATCAAACAACTTCGGAGGTATGGCCTTCGTCAGCGGGTCTGCTACATTATCTTCACTCGGTACCTTGCACACAACAATATCCCCTCGCGACACGATCTCTCGAATGATGTGGTACTTGCGTTCCACATGCTTCGACTTCTGATGCGCCCTCGGTTCCTTTGCTTGCGCAATGGCTCCAATATTATCACAGTATAACGGAATCGCATTCTCGATACTTGGGACAACTCCCAATTCTGTGATAAAATTCTTTATCCATACAGCCTCTTTTGCAGCTTCAGAAGCTGCAATATATTCCGCCTCAGTGGTGGAATCAGCTGTCGATCCCTGTTTGGAACTCTTCCAACAAACTGCACCTCCGTTAAGGGTAAAGACAAATCCAGATGTAGACTTTCTATCATCGGGATCCGATTGGAAATCGGAGTCTGTATACCCATTAACCTGCAGTTCGTTTCTCCATATATAATCAACTTATCCTTAGTACCTTTAAGATACTTTAGGATATGTTTAATGGCCATCCAATGGTCATTACCTGGATTGGACTGATATCGACTAGTTACACTAACAGCGAAACTGATATCAGGCCTCGTACACAACATGGCATACATTATGCTACCCAAACACGAAGCATAAGGTTGGTTAGACATTCTAACCTTCTAATCTTCTGTTTGTGGACACATCTTCTTAGAAAGATGAATCTCATGTCTGAACGGTATGTTTGCTGTCTTACAGTTACCAAAGCTATACCGTTCCAAGATCTTATCTACGTACGTTGATTGGGATAACCCAATCAGCCTCCTTTGTCTATCTCTATAGAGTTTTATCCCTAAAACATATGAAGCTTCTCCCAGGTCCTTCATGGAGAAATTCTTACAGAGGTACGCTTTCACGCTTTGCAACATACCTAAATCATTCCCAATGATTAGGATGTCATCAACATATAGGACTAAAATACGACCATGCTCCCACTGGCCTTCTGATACACACAGGATTCTCTCCGAATTCTTGAGAAAACCAGACGATCTAATAATCTCATCGAATCGAAGATTCCAACTTCATGAAGCTTGTTTAAGTCCATAAATGGACTTCTTAAGCTTACATACCATACCCGAGGTTTCGCTGGATGTGAAACCTTCCGGCTGTTCCATATAGATTTCTTCATCAAGAAATCCATTTAGAAAAGCCGTTTTGACATCCATTTGCCAAATCTCGTAGTCATGATACGCAGCTATAGAAAGCAAAATCCGGATAGACTTAAGCATTGCTACTGCTACTGGCGAAAAAGTTTCATCGTAGTCGACGCCAGGTCGCTGCGTGTAACCTTTGCTACCAGTCGGGCCTTGTAAGTTTCAACCTTACCGTCAGACCCGCGCTTCCTCTTGTAAACCCATTTACAACCGATAGGAACAATTCCTTCGGGAAGCGGTATCAAGTCCCAAACTTGATTTTCATGCATTGAGTCTATCTCGGATTTCATGGCACTTTGCCATTTCACGGAGTCGATGTCCAACATCGATTCTCTATAGGTGAAAGGATCTGTCTCTTCAACTAAGAGAACATCCAGACTCTTTTCTTGTATCAAATACAAGCGTTCAGGAGGTCTAGATACCCTTTCCGACCTACGGAGTGTGTGTGTTGAAGGTCCTTCATCTACTTGAACTTCAGGTTTCCTCCGTTGGTTCGTTGTTTTCAGGTTGGACTTCATCAAGCTCAACCTGTCTATGATCACCTCCTTCTGACAAAAATTCTACTTCTAGAAATTTTGCGAAGCGAGCTACGAACACATTTCGATGTTCGGTATCATAGAACAGATATCCCCTCGTGTTCGAGGGATATCCCACAAACCTAAACTTTTGCCCTCGAGGCGAAAGCTTACTTTGCTGGGTTACCCTGACATAGGCAGGACAACCCCAAACCTTAATATAATTAAGATTCGGTCTCCTACCGAACCATATCTGATATGGTGTCGTAGGAACAGCCTTTGAAGGAATCTTATTCAAAAGATGTGCGGCTGTTAAGAGACAGTAGCCCCATAAGTAATAGGGCAAATCTGTGAAACTCAACATCGATCAGACCATATCCAATAAAGTCCGATTTCTCCTTTCAGATACATACCATTGTGCTGTGGTGTACCTGGAGGAGTATATTGAGCGAGAATCCCATTCTCCTTCATATAATCCATGAACTCACCACTCATATATTCGCCGACTCG